>PVJI01005745.1:0-93282 GCA_004026765.1 Micronycteris hirsuta | reverse complement strand
TTTGAGTCCCAGTTTCCTTATCTCTGTTGGTTCCCTGCAGATCTCTCCTCATCTGTTCAAGCAAGTTCGTTAATTTTTCGTCGAATTCTGAAAGCATCCTTATTACCAGGGATTTGAACTGTGCATCTGATAGGTTGGCTATCTCTTGGTCGGTTAGCTCTGGGGTTTTGATCTGTCCCTTTCTTTGGGCCATTTTTTTGGGCCATTTTTTTCCCCCTCGGTCTCTCCTACTTTTTTGAATTCTTATTCTTTGTTCTGTTCTGGTTGAATGTTTATTTTTTCCTTCCAGTCCAAATCGTTGATTTAAGTCCCAGTTTCCTTCCCTTCACTGTTGGTTCCCTGTATATTTTTCTTTATTTCACTTTGCATAGCCTTCACTTTTTCCTCTATTTTGCAACCACAGTCAACTATTTCTGTGAGCATCCTGATTACCAGTGTTTTGAACTCTGCATCTGATAGGTTGGCTATCTCTTCATCACTTAATTGTATTTTTGGAGCTTTGATCTGTTCTTTCAGTTGGGACATATTTTTTTGTCTTGGTGCAGCTGTTACATTGAAAGGGGCAAAGACTTAGGTATTGGCCAGGGTGGGGCAACCCACATGGCAGTGTTGTGGTACTGTATGTGGGGGAGGAGTCCAAGAGGGAACAATGCCACTTGCTCAGCTCTCTCGGCAGGCTTTCAGTCACTTCTCCTGCTACCCACAATCAAATTGGGCCCCTCTGGTGCTGATTCCTGGGCAGGTGGGTTTGCATACCTTCTAGGACCCTGTGGGTCTCTCTAATGCATTCTCCCATGAGGTTGGGAGTTTCTCCTGCTGCTGCAACCCTCACTGGTGTTTTCAGTCAGAGGTTTTGAGGCTTTATTTCTGATGGGTTGCACAGTCTATATCTCTCCCCAGTTGTTCCTCCCAGTTTATCCACACGCAAATGTGAGACCACCCAGTATGAGAGCCGCTGCCTTGCCGCAAGTCCTCTCTGCCCACCTGCCCGTCTCCACCCCTCCTACCAGTCCCGATGAGCGTTTTTTCTTTAACTCCTTGGTTATCAGACTTCCATACGGTTCAATTTTCTGGCAGTTCTCGTTATCTTTTGTTTTCTTTCTTTTGGTTAGGGGAAGAGGTAAAGTATATCTATCTATGCCTCCATCTTGGCTGGAAGTTCCCATTTTTAATTTTTTGAGGTAACTCCATACTCCTTTTCACAGTGGCTCCAGCTGCACCAGTCTGCATTCCCACCAATAGAGCAAAGAGGTTCCCCTTTCTCCACATCTTCCCCAGCACTTGTTGTTTGTTGATTTATTGATGATAGCCATTCTGAGAGGTGTGAGATGATATCTCATTGTGGTTTTAATTTGCATTTCTCTGATGATTAGCAGCCCAAGTGTCCATCAGTAGATGAGTGGATAAAACAACTATAGGACATTTACCCAATGGAATACTACCCAGCCATAACAAAGAAGAAGCTTTTACCATTTGTGATAGCATGGATGGACCTGGATAACATTATGCTAAGTGAAATAAGCCAGTCAGAGAAAAACAAATACCATATGATTTCACTCTTATGTGGAATCTAATGAACAAAATAAACTAACAAGCGAAATAGAGAGAGATTCATGGATAGAGAGCAGGCTGACAGCTCTAGGCAGGGAGGAATTGTGGGGATGGGATTAAGCAAAAAATAAAAATAACTCATCGGCACAGACAACATTGTGGTGATTGCAGGGGGGAGAGAGTAGGTGCAGGTGGAAGAGCATATGAGGGAATAAATAGTAATGGAAAAAATACAATAAAAAGAAACTACTGACATTAAAAAAAGAAAGTGAGATAGATGGCCTGCTCCAGGAAGGGAGCTATCACCAGAGAGCACTGCAAAGAATATGAGCTAGGTGTGGTGGACTGAGAGCAATTTAGCAAAACCTGCTTATTCAGAATTTTCCCTGTGCCCCTTCGTCTGTGCATGTCTGGCAAACATTTGCTTTTTCTATCTTCCTATGAGTTGTTCTCCTGCCGTTGGAAGTCCCAGACCTCTATCCACTTCCCTAGCTCTGCAAGATATATAAGCCTCAATTGCCTATTTGTCTTTGGGTCTCATATTCTTATGGAGACCTCATGTGTCAATTTAATTCTTTGACAAACCCCAAAGAACCAAGAGTGGTAGGAATAAATTTTTCCTCCCCAACAAGGGAGGAAACTCCCTTGACTTGATTTCATATATACAGGGATGGACAGATGTAGATTGTTAGTTGTGAGTATGTGAAACACAGAGTTTATTCTTGTATTATTATTTACTTATTTATTATTATTATAATCTACTTTTGCCCACCCCTGTATTCAACCTTGTGTTCTAGTTTCCCTGAAGGAGATGCCTAGATATCAGAGACTAAAACCCCTAGCCCACTGATTTCCCCGAATCCTACACTGAATTTTATGAGCATTATCAGGAAGATCAGACCCCATTGCTGGGAGCCGACAGTACAGCTGGGAGGGTGAAGAGAAGTGGGCTGTAGTCTCTGTTTTGTGCCCAGTTAACCATGTGACTTATCAAACCATCTAAGCTTTCAGAGTCAAAACTCTAAGAGACCGCAAAGTGGAGTAACTTCTTCATGCAATCAAACCTTTTGCATTGCATCAGAAGATAGAACATTTTCCCCACTAACAGAAGGCAAGTTTAAAGCTTCTAAAAAGGAAGAATTTCACCAGTGCTTGAGCTTGCAGAATTTAGTAAACTATGAAAATACATTAAAATTTACTTGAGATTAGAATAACTCAAGTATTTAAAATACTTTAAAATTTACTGGGGTTAGATGTTCTATGAGTTAAAATTTATTAACCCTAATTCTACTGTATCCTTCATAAAAATACTTGATATTTTTAAATCCAAAAGACTTTCATGTGATTATCATACAAGCAATCAGTATTAATAGAAGCATAAGGTCCTTTCCTTTTGGAGCTTTAGCAAAATCACATTGGCTTCCCTGTCATTTTCTTCCTCCTTTTTTCTCCCTTAACTAGACAGAGAATATAAAGTGGCTCTTTTAAAAATTATACTAGTTAACATTTAATTGAGTTTAATTGTTCCATTCTAATTTACAATGCTAATGAATAGACTATTATATCGGGCATTTTTACATCTCTAAAATGAAACTCTGTTTTTGATTTGTCTCCTTTTATTGAAATGACTCCCTCCAGAGTTTTCCCTGCATCATAAGGACGCCACAGCAATCTGAACTCCAGGGAATCTGACTATTCTCTGCAACTGTGCCGGGCCATCTATCAGTTTCAACAATAGCAACAACAAAATCAAATTTTTTCTTCTTCCTAACATTCTTCCTTTTAGTGACAAATGTTTTCCCAGAGGGAAAAAAAATCATAAAAATGCACAAACTGAATATGATTGGTGCTGCTATGTTTGAAATTTCAGCACCGTGTCTGGTTCTTTCTCCCCTGAAGCTCTGTTAAACGCCTTACATAATGTTCCTCGTAGTTACTAGTTGCAGCACCACGAACATCAATGAAATACCTATTTCTACTGTAGAACTTGAAGAAGACTCAAGTCCTTACTGGCAAAGTGCAGTAAGCAATCATGCTTGCTAAATGTTTTCTCTCACTGTGGTTCACCCTGCTGCTCCTGAGAAAAAGCGTTCACCTATGAAATTTACTTAAAACAACTCTATTAGGTAGTGGGACCTTTATTTACTCACTACTAATGCACTGAAACCAAAGAGAACCTTAAGAATCCTTCTTAGTCATAAGATCATAAGTAGTACTGCACTTTCTTCCAAATTCGTCATTGTGAACTAAGGCTTGCGATTACTTGCAAAATAAATTCTCACATTGAAATCTTTAAAGAAAATTTGAAATTATATCATGTGTAATAAATGTGCTTGTAATTAAAATATTATCTGGTTTATTTCCTTTGATAAATATTGTATTTTAGTCTTTATTTTATCACAGAAATTCAATTTTTTATACTAGTTTTAAAATCTTCCAATGTCCTACTAGGTGCAGGGCACTGGGTGAGGTGCCCAGTTGATACAAACACAAATGATACATAGTCCCTAACTTTAAGAAGCTTATAATTTGGCCCTGGTTGGTGTGGCTCAGTGGACTGCACACCCAAAGGTCACCGGTTCAACGCCTGGTCAGGGCATGTGCCTGGGTAGCAGGCCAGGTCCCCAGTTGGGGGCATGTGAGAGGCAACCTATTTGATCAATGTATCTCTCACACATGGATGTGTCTCTCCCTCTCTCCCTCCCTCCTCCTCTCTCTAAAATAAATAAATAAACTCTTAAAGAAAAAAAAGAAGCTTATAATTTGCTCTGGCAGGTGTGGCTCAGTGGGTTGAGTACCGGCCTGTGAACCAAAGGATTGACAGTTCAATTCTGAGTCAGGGCACATGCCTGGGTTGCAGGCCAGGTCCCTGGTGGGGGGTGCATATGAGGCAACCACACATTGGCATGTCTCTCCCTCTCTCCTTCCCTTCCCCTCTCTCTAGAAATAAATAAATAAATAAAATCTTTAAAAATATATAGGCAAAGCATATGTTTTTAAAAAAAGAAGCTTATCATTTAGGAAGGAGGTAAGGTAACATGACCTCAAATAAAGTTCAATAATAAAATTGCCATGAAAAGAGTCAAGTGAAGACTCTGGGGGATCCGAAGCGGGAGTGTCTGGGTTGAAGAATGAAGCGCGATGATTGCGGAAGGCTTCAGGGAGGAGGGAGGTCACTTCATGTGAAAGTCAGTGCCCACAACGACTTTCGGTACTTGCGTCCTGATGAAGAAGGCTTTACGTTGCTTTATGTGTTGATTCCTCTCCTACCTCTTTCATGTTTGTGTTGTTTTGAATTATGTTAAAATTAATAGTATGGCTTAGGTACCTCAGATGGTAACTAGACTTACTGCAGGAGGTCATTTTGTAAGATATATAAATGTGAAATCACTGTGATGTACATTGGAAACTAGTAGCACGTTGTATGTCAATTATTTGTCAATTACGAAAATTGTGGTTACTTGTTAAAGCTAGCCTTATCAAATATCTTTGTTGATCAAACACTTTTTGCCAAGGTTATTACAATTTAAGAAACAGATTTAAAAATTTGGGGGGAAAAAGTTTCAGATCATCTTAAAAACTCTTAAAGGGTATCTATATAATCAAATAATCTGCTAAGTACATGTAATTTGCCTATGTTTATTAGAATGGTGTAGTTAAGGACTATTAATAACCCTTAATAGTCCAGTTTTAGTTACCACATGTTCTTAGAAGTAATTAATTAATCTTTGTTCCTTTAAAAAAGATTGTGTAAAATCTAGAGTTTCCATCAGGTCCTAATGTGTTCTTCCATTTGGTTTGACTTCATGAACTATTATTAGATATAGGCCTTGAAAACTCACATTCTAGGTTTTAAGGGCATACACTAGTCCCCAGGAGCGATCAGTTCCCCCGGAGTGGTTGGTGACTGACCTCTCTGTCTTCTCCATAAGGACATCTGCGATCCACAACAGCTAGTGGAGGCTCGTGTACCAAGTAAGAAAGCTGAGATCTGGAGCGCTGCCGGATGGAAGCTCTGTGAATAAAAAGATGAAAGAGTCTGTCGATTGTGGGCAAAACAGTCCAGGTCAAAACAGGACTCAACTGGTATCCAAGTTTAAAACACATGTTGAATACAGAAATGCTTGCCAGGTCACACTGTGACCAGATAAGGGAGGTTTCTGGTTAGACTTGACAGAGCTATCCTTAGGGTAGAATTAATCGGTGGGGTTGCCCTGAGCCCCAAGCTAGACCTTGATCGAGGAGGCAGAAAGAGAAGGGGGTAAAGTGGTCCTACCAGTTTACCAGAAAAATGTGTACGACTCAAACCTGTTCCAAACCCACATGGTTCTGCTAATTGCTATAATGGCAATGGTCTGTTGCCTTTACTTCCCTTCTGGTTGTGAGTTACAGCTTTGGTCTCTCTCTCTCCTCACCCTGCCCCCACCGTGTGTTTACTTTGAAGTAATGCCACCTGGATACAAATGAGCTAGTGGGAGGAAAAAGAATCCCTGGTGAGATTTTCTCCATGTTATATCTCATCTCTAAGGATGCATTTTATCAACAAATATCTTCATGAAATCTAATTTAGCTTGATGCGTTCATCATTCAGCAGATGTTTATTGGGGAACTATAACATGCAAACCAGTTCTGGGTGCCGTGGGATCTGGTCAGTCACAGGCTTCTCCCTCAAGGAGTTTAAATCTTGTAGAAGAGCAACCAGTCCTGATCTAAGGAAGGATTTGCTAAGTGCTATAAGAGCAGGTTTGAATAAAGAGTATGGACATTTAAAGGAAAAAGAAATGTATGGCAAGTATTACCACGAAAGGCTTCTTGGAAGAGGTGACTAATGAAGGATTTGGGTTTTGTAGGCCAGAAGGAAAAGCATTTCTGAATGAGAGAAGAGTGTAAATGGAAGCATCAAGAGAGGAGAGAACAGGAATATTCATTTTATATACTTAGTACAGATATAGGCAATAATTGGTTCAGGTTGTTTTGTTTCCTGAGATTTCTGAGAAGGAGATTCCTACTCTCCCCTAGGTTAAACTTGAAAATATGTAGCATTGGGAGCTGCTGGTAATTATGTCAAAACTCTTAAGGAAAGAAGCTTCCTGAAAAATAAAGGTGATAGTGGAAAAAATAGTTGAACTGAGAAGTGGAGGGAGATTCAGACAAATCTTTGAAGCCTCAGCTATGCCTGAAGCCAAAGAATCCTTCAAGGACTACTTAGTCACGTCAACTGATTCTCTCCCTTTAAAGGTTAAACCAGGTTGGATTAGGTTTTCCCTCATTTGCACACAGAGTTTTCAATGATAAGGAAATGCTGAAGACTTGAGAGGAGGGAAGCTTCCTTATCAAAGCACTTAATTGGAACGAATATGGTGTAAAGAGAAAGAAGTTAGAGATGAAGAGACCTCCATCAACTGCTTAATGCAATCTAGATAGAGCCATTCACAAGTCCTTATGTCTTTCACGAGTCTTTATCATTTCTATCCAGCTGAAATTGGACTAAAACAAATATCAGGGTGGTGCCTATTACATATGCCATCTAGTCTTTTTGAGAAGGCAATAACTCATCAGCTTAATTACTCTAAGTTGTTACCATGTTCTGTTAATGGTACCACCATTCTCTCAGTCACCCAGGTTCGACAACCCAGGTGCATTTATCCCAAGCCCTCCCTCTTCCTTGCTCTTGCATATTCAAACTCTTGCCAAACCTCATTATGAATAGGCATGAAACCACTCCTCAGCCCTACTGCCTGCTGCCAAACCGGCTTCTTCTGGGATGCCACAGTTCCCTCCCACCTGGCCTGAAGCTCTACAGCAACAGAGGCATTTCTTTGAGTTAGGTAACTAAGGTGGAGCAGCTTCTCCAGAAGGTGTTAGGAACAGACAGGTGTCACCTGGAGAAGGCAGAGTGCGCGATAAGGCTGAGACTTAAGGTCATGGGGCTAAAATAAAACTCAAAGCATTAGAACCCATAGTAGGAGTATGTGGAGAGAGGAAGGCGTAAAAGTACAGTTGACTACCTCCCAGTTCTGAGCATGGGAAGATCTCTGTTCTTGTCCCCTCAGACTTCTGCTCTTTAATCTTACAAGTCTTAAGTCTCTCTCCCTGTCCCCCATATCGTTCCACATGTCTGTCATAGGCTGTCCCAGTGAGACAGCTCATCAGGCATGCTACCTGTCATTCGGTTCCCCTTCTGATCGACCATAAACACCAGTGATAATTCTTTCTCACCTCTTGACAGACACCTACAGCTGCCACTCCCTTTCTCAGAAGCTATGTCACCACTTCCTACTGCAAATAAAAACAGCGAATTTGGGGAATAGATGCTTGCTCTCTCTTAACATTATCATTTAGGAAATTAATGGCTATTATTCATTAAATTGTTCTTGAACCTAAAATATATGACTAAAGAGAGACAGCCTTCAGAAAGACTGTAGGCAAGGAAATAAGATGCAAATTAACCCTCCACTTAGTCATCTTTTAGCAAAATAAAATCTGTTAGCATACACAATGAGGTATTTTTAACCATCCTTCTCTCTCAAACTTCCAAATTTTTCCCTGCAGAAGGTTAATAGCTACTTTCTGGGTATAGACCGTATGTCTGGATTTCTCATCCTAGTCACCAAAATGTATAATTTGTGAGAACAAATGGTCAAATAAGAAATGTTTGTATGTATTAAAATGTTTATTTGGTCCTGATAATAAACTGTAAGTAAACTACTTAGAACAGGCAGATTTGGTTCATTTGGAAAGTTAAGAAAATATCCGTTTTCTTGTTGACATGAGATACAACTCTTCTTTGCAACCTTTCACCTAATGATCAAAAGAGATACCTAGTCATTTTCTGTGTTTAAGAAGTTAGTTTATCTTCAGGTCATGATTCTAATGATGCTTACAATTTAATTTTTTCTCCTAATCAGAAAAGCATGACTAGTCTACGGCCAAACCGCGCGGTGCGCACCTGATCTCGGCTGGTCTCAGAAAAGCATGATTAGACATAATGCCAGATGTCTATAAAAACTGACAAATAACGTTGGCAATTTTGTAGCTTTTACTTCCCAGAGTACCTTGAAGTTATCATTTTACTATTTTCCAAATTCAATAAATTCAATAAACTAGGATTTTTTGAAAATTTTCTGTATAGTTTTGTTCTCAAAAGGAAAAATACAAAACTCTAAGCATAAACTTAGTGGACTATCCTTTGAATATTAAAAATAAATAAATTGTATTTGAATTACTTGAAGTTGTTACCTGAATGTTTTAAGCTTTTTAATCATTTTTAAATAAATGATTAGCTTGCTATCTTGAATGAACAAGTCCTCTACAGCTTTTGCCCAGAGTACTGCCTGAACTAAATGATCGAGCAGTGCCAAGAAAATGGTAGAGAAATATGCTGTCAGCTCATTGGCTACTACAGTATTCTAACTTAAGAAAAAATCTTTGATGACATGAATAAAGACATATTCCTGAGCAGAATTCTTCTTAATTCAAAGTCTTTTAATATTAAAAGACCTATTTTATTAAAACTTTTAAACCAGGATGAAAGACTAAAAGTACAGTCTTGCTAATAATCATACTCCAAAAAATGTTTTGAGAGTGAATACCCATGTAGTCATCCACAGGAAAATAGTTAAAATTTTGAAAAAAAGAAACAGCTGATGTTTAGGAAAATTCTCTCTAAACATCAGGAAATACATTTCTTACTTCATTTAATTAAAGCATAATATGGTTTCAGATGGGTTACTCTGGAAGAAGAAACATTTGAATTCAGTTGCAATTCAATAGGTTAAAGAGCAGAACTAAAGAAATGAATCTGACCTCCAGTAAGACGGTAATTCATTTCACAGTTAGCTTTGGGGGAAGAGACTAAACACAGATTTTTTTTTAAATCCCCTTTCTAAAGCCAATAAACAACATTTTAACTATAGAGCATTTCTACCATGACCCTACCCTTAATAAGATGATAACATAAAGTTAAACAAAAAAATCCCCATGAATTAGAAACAGGAATGTCAGTACAGCCACCGAGGGTCATTTGCCTAGCAATTGCACAAGTCCTGGGGCGATGCTGAGGGTTCTCCTGGGAGCACCTGGGACACTGCCTACGCATCATTGCTGCAGAAGCCTCCTAAGAATATTTGAAAACCTTAAAATCTGCCCCATGGTCTGAACTTACCTTAAACTATCCCGGTAGCTCCCTCCACTGAAGCTCTGTTTGCTCTCCAGTAAAGCACCTTCGGCGTCATCTTTTCCTATTAATGCAGTATGAGGGATTCCTTAGAGCGTGCCATGAGCAGAACCATATCAAAATAAAAGTGTTTCCCTGCCTGCCTCATGTATCATTACTATGTCTGATGCTAAAACCGTCTATTAACTTTATTGCAATAAGTAGCACTTGTCTAGTACCTTCTAACAAAAAAATATTTCAAAATACTCAGCCACACTGAATCTTTTGAACTGTGTGTGTGTATATATATATATATATATATATATATATATATATATATAAAATAGCCAATATGTTATCACCACAGAAATAGATATCTTATAGCATGAATCATAAAAAACTTAAAGGAAGCCCACTAGAAGGAAAAAAAATGATAGACTCACCAAATTAAAAAAATCATTCAGAATAAATCACACATGTTAAATGCATATAGTTATATACAGTTAGACTATAGAGTTATACCCAGTGGAGTTCAAAAATTGATATGTGATATGGTATAGAAAGTGCGGAGTGGTTGACTGATATAGGTTGGGATGAACTACCAAATCTAAAAATATAGGTTGAAAAATTCAGAAGGTGCACTAGTGCCTGAAGTATCTATTTATATTAGCAAAAATAAGCACACAATATTTTAGTCATTGATTAATTCACTCAACCAACAAGAATAACACTCCTACTGTGTGTAGGACACTATAGGAAACCTCTCTTGTTTGCAAAGTTTCGGGAAAAGGGAGGAGGATGGAGTTGAATATTTTCCCACCGAAGACCTGGGTCCTGGCTCTATTTCATGAAGTAACTGAACCTCCTGTTCTTTCCTTTATCATTTATATAATGCATCCGAGGGCTTTTGGGAGAACAAATAAGACAGTCTATGTTAAAGTGCATGGAAACACATAAAGCATTATATACATTAACTATTTAATATAATGTACAAGCATAATGAAAAAGGCACTTGCCCTTTATGCCCTCTTCATTAAGGGTTTGATCTCCTTGACTTTGCAAAGTCACTAGAGTGAAGTAAACTCCTTTTCTGTCCAACAGTTCTTCATGTGTGCCTCTCTCCACTGCTGCACCATGTTCAAAACCAATAATGACGTCTGCCGCTCTAACTGTGGAGAGGCGATGAGCGACTGAAATGATTGTACGCCCTTGCTGAATCTGTAACAATGGACAGTTAAATGAGACTGTAAGACAGAGCTGACATGGACCTTTGGATCATCTCAGAATTTGCAAGTAAGTCAGAACCTTGGTCCCTGAGAAAATCCTTTAGAAATGGCCAGTACACTTTCTCACATTGCTGTTCCATTGCTGCTATTAATCAACAGCTAAAAACAAAAAAAAAGGAAATTTAAAAGTCACATGTTTTTTTTTTTTAAGATTTTATTTATTTATTTTCAGAGAGAAGGGAGGGAGAAAGAGCAATGTATCGTTGCCTCTCACATGGCCCTCATTCGGGACCTGGACCACAACCCAGGCATGTGCCCCAACTGAGAATCAAACCGGGACCCTCTGGTTCCCAGCCTGCACTCAATCCACTGAGCTATACCAGCCGGGCTTAAAAGTCACATGTTTTAAGTTAGACTTATCCAGATTTTAAATTTGACATATGTGACTCTTGGAAGCAAACCCTGTGTCTTCTGTTCAACTGTGAGGAACACTGTAGTCAGCCAATGTTTTCTCAACAGTCAGACTGGATACACGGACCCATGTCGCATCTCTCTCTCCATCTCTCTCTGTCTCTCTCCCTCTCTCCTCTCTCAACTAGCAGCCTCTCCTAAAGCAGCACAAACACTTCCACACGTAAAGTAAACTCAGACTTTCAACAAACCTTGCTCAGCGCCTCCTGCACCACGGCTTCACTCTCGTTGTCCAGTGCCGAGGTGGCCATGTCGAAAAGCAGGATCTTGGGATTCCGGACAAGGGCTCTGGCAATGGCTACTCTTTGTTTCTGGCCACCACTCATCTGGCCTCCTCCTTCTCCAACAAGAGTGTCAAATTTCTGAGAAGAAAGTGACACTAGTAACAACAAGGAAGAATTTGATAATTCCTGACAGTAATCCATCATGAGGCCCTTTCTAGCTTCCTCCTCCAGCATGAATTCACATAGGTCCAGCTTTTACTGAAATACCCTTTCCTGAAACAGGCTGTCTCTGTCTCATAAATATTTGTGTGTAAAATAAATAAATTGATTTATTCTTTTATTTCAAAATTCACTGGCTATATAAATGTTTCTGTTTAGCTCAACCTCAAATAAGATGTTTCCACCAAACTAAAAGCTGAGTAGAGTCTTGAAAATCCGTTAGAAGATTAAAGCACATATCAAATCTTGTCTCTTTCTTCTAGCTAGACAACAGAGAAAACACAATGCTGATGCTGTTTTTATATTGTGAATGAAAGACCAAACTACCTTTATAATCATCACCACCGACAGCAAATAGTTACTGAGTATCTCACACCTGGAGCATTATATTGGAACCTCACGACAAAGCACTGATGTCAGACTCTTCTCTTGCATGTGAATAGTCAGCATGAATTGAGCACCTACCATATATAAAGAAAGCTGATGTAGAGAGCTGATCTCTTTACACATTTTTTAATTTAGTCTTTACAGATGCTCCATGAGGTAAGTACTGCTATTCTCCTCAGTTGAAGGATAAGGAAATGCTAGAGTATAAGGGGGTAAAGTAACTTCCCCAAGTGTATAAAGCTTGCAAGTGGAAAAGCTGGCATTTGTATGAAGGCAGTCTGATACTAAAGCTTGATACTCTTTAACCACTACACTATATTATACTCACGGCTGTAACCCTATCCATACAGGAAATTTAGAAGGTTGACCAGAAAGTGTTTTAGAAGGGGGCAAAGCAAGGGCGGGAATGGGGGACCCGTATAATAGTGTCAACAAAAAAATAAAATAAAATAAAATCATGCTGGCTTAAAAAAAAAAAAAGAAAAGGAAGTAAGGGAGGAAGGGAAGGAGAAAAGGAGGGAGGCAGGGGAAAAAGAAAGTGTTCTAGAGCACAGACTCTGGAGCCAGACCCCTGGGTGTGAACCTGGTCTCTCTGCCTTGAGCAAGCCACCTGGCCTCTCAGAACCTCAGTTCTCCACCTGTGTTTAAGAGAATAAAGGTAGCTGCCTGGAAGGATGGTTGTGAGGGCCAAATAGAAGCAAAGTGCTTAGAACAATGCCTGGTTTGTAGTAAGCACTACATATGTTTTAACAAGTAATAACCCTTCTTTGATTAGCTAACCCTTAGGTGCAAAATCCATATAATAATATGGGATTGGTTCTGTTGGCATTGTTGCTTAAAATGAAGATAAAGGGGGAATTTTTGAATATGTTGGGTACAGTACTGAGGACACCTATAGCTGCCTATACACAGGAAAATTAAATGACAATGGGAGATATCTCAAAGAGCGGTGTGCAAGTTATTGTCACATAAATTTATCATCTGCTTAGACAAATGCTTAATGGAAAGGGTAAGGAAATTGTATCTATGTCAAAGTGAACTTTTAAAGAAAAGTTTCCCAATCTGGTAGATTTTTAATAGATTAACGACACCATTCCAAACAAAGGGGAAAATTCATGCTATATTTCTAGGGATGAAACTGACATATGTCATTACTAATTTAGGATTCAAATGAAAAGAAAGACATATCGTAAACGCATTTTTCCTGGTCGTGGGTCCCCCCCGCCCCAATGGACGCGAGGGTTACCTGCGGCAGCGCCATGATGAAGTCGTAGGCATTAGCTTCCTTGGCGGCTCGGACGATGTCTTCCATCGCGGCGTCCTCTCTGCCGTAGCGGATGTTCTCGGCGATGGTGGTGCAGAAGAGCACAGGCTCCTGCTCCACGATTCCGATCTGAGCTCTGAGCCACTGAATGTTAAGGGAGCGGATGTCATGGCCGTCCAAAGTCACCTAGAGAGCAGGAGCACACCACCACCTGTCTCGGATTCCCTTGGGGTTCTGAACCACAATGCTATGTTGTACTTGACCCGTGGGGAGAAAAGAGGGACCAACATGATTGTAACAGAAACAGTTCCTCTTAGAATGCGGTTGCTTACACTAGAAGGATTGACAGTATAGAACTGAAATCAAATAGCGCTGTAGGACCGTTCGTTGTAGAAACACAAATGATGTGAAAGGGCACTTAATTTAGTAAGATTGGCAAAAGGTTTTAGTTTCTCAGTAAAGATCAGAATCAGGTACTCACCATACTTTTAATATTTTTACTATTTTTTGACTTGTGACCTAAAATGGACTTCAAAAGATACAATGAAAATAAGCAATGATCCTCATCATTGAATATTCCTATGATCCCTATCTTGTATATATGTTGTACAGTAAATCTTACTTTCTGGCCAAATTCACCAATTACCACTCTGCTGTTCAAGAGCAACTGAAACTGTCAAGTGGGATGAGAAAATTAAATTTACCATTATTACCAAAATATAAAAATCTTATATCAAGAAGCCATGATTTTTACATATTGAGAGTGTAGTTATGCAGGTATGTGGCAAAAAATATCCAATCAGAGAATGGAATGTCTGTGATGAAGGAAAATCCTGGTTTCTTTGCCATGTCGGTGCAGCGGTACACGCACCATAGAGAACACAGTACATTGAAGTCTTTAATATGTGCTCCAGTGACTCCATCCCAAAGCATTAAGGAGATGTTGACAAGAGTGATTTAGAGAATGAAAAGCCTTTGGCATCCAGCAAAGCTGGGTTCAAATCGGGGGCAAGTTTCAATCTCCTCTGACTCTTTTTCCACATTTGTAAAATGATATTTACCTTTTGCAATCATTGTGAAAATAAGTAATCATTTTATTAAGTACTTGATTATAATATGTGATAAATAAATAGAAATTATTAATATTTATTTTCTTAGTTTCATTCTATGTTTATAATCAAATAAACATACAGAAAAAAAAGACTAAGAAGCTTCTGAAATTATATAACATTTTTTTAAACCTAATTTCTCAAAGCAGTAATCAGTAAGGTAAAGTTAAAGGAGTTCATCATCACCAAGCTCTTATTATATGAAATGTTAAAGGGACTTCTCTAAGAAATAGATCAGAAACTATGAACAATAAAATGACAACAAACTCATAACTATCAACAACTGAACCTAAAAAACAACAACAAAAAAACCCTAAGCTGCCCTGGCTGGTGTAGCTCAGTGGATTGAGCGGGGGCTGCGAACCAAAGGGTCGCTGGTTCGATTCCCAGTCAGTAGACATGCCTGGGTTGCAGGCCAGGTCCCCAGTAGGGGGCCCATGAAAAGCAACCACACATTGATGTTTCTCTCCATGTTTCTCTCTTTCTCCTTCCCTTCCCCTCTGTCTAAAAATAAATAAATAAAATTTTTTAAAAAAAACATTCATTGGTTCTTATAAAAAAAAGAATAAAAAAAAACCATTAAAAAAAACCTAAGCAAACAATGAGAACAGGAACAGAATCACAGAAATGTAGATCACCTGGAATTTATCAATGGGGAGGGGAAAGGGGTAAGATGCGGGAAGGTACAGGGAATAAGAAGCATAATCGGTAGGTACAAAATAGACAGGGGGAGGTTAAGAATAATATAGGAAATGGAGAAGCCAAAGAACTTATCCGTACAACCCATGGACATGAACTAAGGGCATCCTGGAGGGTGGTGGGTGCAGGGTGGAGGGGGGACAAAGGGAGGAAAATTTGGGACAACTGTAATAGCACAATCAATAAAATACACTAAAAAGAATGCTGTTCTCTGTTAATTCTGGCCGTGTAAGTTTTCCTATACTTCGATTTGAAGAGCTTCAGGAGAACAACAATAATTCTGTTATAGTACAAAGAAATAAATGAAAACCTTAGCTCGCTGAAGAGGCAGCAGCACCACTTTGAATGTGTCTGCAGTCAGTCCCCTCACTGAGAGAGGGGGCTGGTTCTTCAGGGAACACGGTCATGCCGGGAATCAGTGCAGCGAACGAAAACATCATTGAGTCAACTACGCATGTGTCAGGATGACCTCAGTGTGTGCTAGGCCTTGTGTTTGATTACGTTATCACCGTGTGCACTCTCCCATCCCCTGTGCTGAGAAGTTTCTGGAAGACACACACCATGCCTTCACTGGGGTCGTAGAATCGCTGAATGAGCTGTAGGGCGGTGCTCTTCCCAGACCCACTAGGTCCTACCATAGCTGTCACTTCCCCTGATTTGATGACCATGCTGAGGTTATTTAAAATCTGCAGAGAAAAGAAAAAAACAGCGTTCAGATTGTTGGCAATAAGGCTACAAGTTCAGATGCTTTGTGAGGACATTGTGTTTTTTTACTTACGTGCTGTAAGCCATGCCCATGGGTATCCATGAATAAGCAGCAAGTTAGTAAACAGTGCCTAGGATGAGGTTTTAGCATTTAGCACATCACTGATTATTTGGCTGATAGCTGTGGCCAACAAATAAAATGATATGTAGTAACCCTTGATGTTAAAGGAAATCAACCAGGCCCAACTTTTGAATGTTCCAGGACTTAATTTGAAACATTTCTGACACACTAGGATACCCCAGGAAGACTGTCCCAATTAGTTAAGGGAAGAAAGCCATCAAGTTAGAAATATAATACTAATGTTTTGACCACATGTTGATAACAGGCCAGTTTGCAAGGTTAAGTTGTCATACACTTGCTTTGTGCGTTAACACATTATTTGAACGGTTGCGGTGTGTTTGCTAGCTGCAAAGCTCTGCTCAAGGCAGGGATTGGGGCTGCGAAGTCTAAAAAGGGAAGAACTAAAAGTAATTCAAAGCCATCTGTTGGGTATTTTCACCAGTTCAGAGGTGATTTTTGTACCTATTATGTAGAACGGGTTTGGGGTCCTCTGTGTGACTGGAGGGTCCAGCTCACACATTTTCACTTACAGGACTGTAATCTCCACCCCCCACCCCCCGGGCCCCAGGGGCAGGCAGGCATTGAGTATGCTGCTGCTGCTTCTTTTTTGTAGTCTCAGGACATTGTGGCCCCCAACAAGGCTAAATGCATGCTCGGGTATGAATGAAGAATATTGATAGATCTAAGTAAGAAGATATTTACTGAAACAAACTTTTGGTATTGGCACTAGTAAGGTAAAACAGAAATGAAATAACTGTGTTTCAGTTTACCGTATTTTTCAGACTATACGATGCACTTTTTTCCCCAAATTTGGGAGGCAAATGGGGGTGCGTCTTATAGTCCACATGTTCTCTTTACATTTACATTGGTAAAATATTATGTTATTTCTGTTATTAAATATTTTACCACATTTTTTGCTTCAAAATTTTTTTCCTATTTTCCTCCTTTAAAACCTAGGTGTATCTTATAGTCAGAAAAATATGGTAACTAGTATTTGTTGAATAGCTATTCTCAGCTGGTTCTGAACAAATATTATAAAGGAACTTTTTAGCCATCCATTCAAAGATCTTTACTGAGTGAACACTACCTTGTGATTTGTATTTCACAAAGTACTTTCACATATGTTATGTCAGCTAATGTTTATATACTTATGTAATATATAACATTAATCAAATACATTTTATAAATATAATCATAACATATATGTACTTGTGCTTTACACATACATATGATGGACGTGTGTATGCATGTGTGTGTGTTATAGGTATGTGGTATCAAAATTAAGTTGCATGAAATTTAGTTCTGTGGGGATAACAGAAATATTAAGAAAGGGTGGCTAGAGATACTCTGTCCAAAATGAGGAATAAGTCTCATTTCAAAGCCAATTCATTCAGGGGAAGTAGATTCTAATTTTCCTATAAATTGTCTTTGAAGATATTTGCTCAGTGTACAGGAAAACTGAATTTTCTTCACCATGGGTGACATATGAGCACATCACAAGATCACCTTTGCGCGGAGGACTGATCTAGTGGCCTTGTGAAATCACAGGAAGTAAACAACTGCAGAGGCAGCAGCCCTCCTCTGCCGCTTCATCCCCTGTCCACTCCGAGTGCGCTGCCTTCTGCTGCCGCTAGGAGGCGGTCGGGCACAGCTGCACTGCTTCGTGGCTCTGATTGCCTTGCAGTTTATGGAGCCTGTGGTTGCGATGACAGGACCCGCCACACTCATTTCTACAGTGTCATAAAGTGCGCTTCACTGGAATGCACTGCCAGACTGTCCCCACCAGAGGAACTTGTACATCGTTGTGTCACACAGGAATGTGGTTTGGTGCCTGAGAAATGACACAACACCCAAGGGCACTTCCAGAGAAACGTGCTCCTTTCCCATGTTGCCGGAAACTGAGTCATGCTTCAGAAAAACAAGCAATGTGTGGCTTTGGAAGTGAATCATCAAAGAAGAAAATGCTGCTGTTCCTGGGAAAAGGTTGGCACTT
Organism: Micronycteris hirsuta; assembly: GCA_004026765.1. Taxonomy (NCBI): domain Eukaryota; kingdom Metazoa; phylum Chordata; class Mammalia; order Chiroptera; family Phyllostomidae; genus Micronycteris; species Micronycteris hirsuta. Next base: position 75,158 of record PVJI01005745.1, on the reverse strand, counting down.
ACCTTCACCTCTGGCCTGGAAGGATAGTGGAAGGTCACGTTACGGAATTCAATTTCACCTTTGATTCGATCCAGCTTGTAACCATCTTCTGACATGCAGTCAATAACAGGTTTCTGGAGTGGAATGTAGAAGGGAAATAGCAACATGTATTAGGTGCATTTACTGTCCACCTCAACTGAATTTACTCATAAAGGAGAATAATAGCCAGCTAAAACATTGCAGAGATACACTCAAAATAAGCTGCTTCCACATTAAATAATTATTAAAACAGTAATGATACTCACTACCATTTGTTGAAACATTAATGATATTACATTACTATATATTAATAGTATTATGTTATATTGCACATATATTAATACATATATGCTATATGTGTTATATAGAAATATATAATGTTATCTGTAATATATTATATATAATATAAATAACTATAGATAATATAAACTATTGTCAATTAATTAAAATTATATATAATATCACATTAGTTAATTTAATTTAATTATTGATATATTACTATGAAATATTATTATATTGTTATATAATAATATAATATATACTGATGTATAATTAATATATTGGCATACGATATATTAAGATGATCAGGTATTATTATATTATTAAGATACCATAGCAAACGATGTACAAGGTGTTTTAGTATACTTTTTGCACTTAAGTAATTATCACTATAACCTAACAAGACAGATGATATGTCCATTTTTTTCACTTCAGGAAGTGGGGGAATCTCAGAGAGGTTAAGTATCTTGCTGAAAGCCACACAACTACTCAGCCAAACTGGGGTCTAACATTTGAGTATCTATTATAAAGGAGGGTGACAACCAACTGACTGTGCTTGGGTGGTGTCCTCAAACACTACGAACTTTCCATTGATGTGCTGAACTTCACCTCTGCTGTTGCAAGGAGTGACCCTAACCTAGAACTGAACCAGGCAGGAGTGAGGGTCCGCTCCTGCTGCCAAACACTCCCGGGGGCAGCTTCCTTTCTCTTCCACGCCAGTGAGAAAAACTCATGATTATACCTCTATTTGAAGCTATAGTATAACCTGCTTTCTTCTAGGGTCTTTAGTAAAAATAATAAAATAATTCTTAAATGCCTCAATTTTTTGAAATAATTTCAGGAGTCTTTTAGACTCATCATCTTAGTTGAGCATATACCAACCCAAGAATGAGGTGGAATTTGGATTGTTCAACAGGGCTATGTGCTTTTCAACAATCTCTTCATATCTCAAATCCATAAAACCTCAAAATATAAAATAGATAAAGTAAGGAGAAACTTTCTCAGGCAGGTTACATGCCTCATACACAGTGATGACTTAGGGGACCCACAAAGCACCCCTGGATTTACAGGGTTTCTCTTAGCCCAGGGCATTTTTCCATAGAGAAAGAAAAATGCATTGCCACCATCTTCCCTTTCTATTCTTGGATTTTGACTGTCTAGCTTGATTCAAGAGATTAATCAGAAAAATCCTAGCCATACTACCAGGGTTCTTTTCAAGTTTGTATAGACTTTCTGTCACATTTAGAAGATAATCCAGTCTCATGAACTTGGCCTTCAAGTCCTACATGATCTAGTCCCCTCCCATTCCTCCAGTCTCTGTCCTTTGCTTATTCTGCTCCATTACACTGACCTTGTTTTAGTTCCTCACTTTCACCAAGCCCTTTTCCACCTGGAAGCCTTTCTTCCATGAATACCCTTCCCACTCTTACCTCCCGTGCACCACCCCCACCACCCCCAGTCTCCCCTTGCATGGCCAACTCTACTCCTTTGGTGCTCAGCTCGAATACTTCCTCCTCAGAGGTGACGCAATCACCATCACCCAATTTAAAGACTCCTTCCCACCCCTAATTGCTATCACACTGGCCTATTTTATTTCTTTCAGTGTCCGGTTCAATGTTATTTTATCTTTGAATGGGCTTACTTCTTTATTGCCTGTTTCCCAGTCACACTATATGACAGCAGGATCCCGATTGATTCTGTTTCACTCTTGCATGCCCAATTCAAAATAGGGTCTGACTCGTGAAAACAGTTATTAAGTACAGCTGAGTTAAGGGCATTTTGATAGTTCCGCACAGTTTTTCACACTGAGGGTAAATTCCTCAAGAGTTCATTTCTCTTCCCACACCAACCTGTGAATGGCCTTTACTTTCGGCTTTTACATACCTGGTCTATTGTCTCAAAAATGCTGGTGGCTGCTGCGCGGCCAGTTGCAAAGGCTTCCAAACAAGAAGATGCATTGCCGAGATTTAAAGCTCCCACTATGACACTGAGGAAAATCTGGTGAGCAGAGATAAACCTGGTTTTCATGTGTGTGGGGGCTTTCCGTGTGAACTTGGAGATTTCAATCAACACAAAGTTGTTAGAATAGTGATATGATAATTTATTATATAAGTAGCTTTTCAATGGTTTCTCTGGTTAAAGGGTCCTTGACACAATAAAGACACTATGATTAACTTTATTGTCCTAGAGATTGGTATGTGTAATATAGATCTGCTACTGCTGCTATTGCTACACTACTGCTACTAGTACACTAGTTATTAGGATAACTGCTGCTACTACTACTAGTACTATACTACTACTACCAAAAATAATAACAACAATAATAAGGTTTCTGAGTGCTTTACCTGTACTACTTCATTTAGTCCTTATAAAAGATGTGTATGGAAGCAGATGTGTGTGGAGGTTACGACATATAGTAGGTGGTAGAGCAATATTGAAACCCAGACTCATGACTGGCATTCTGTTCACCTCCCAGGCTCATATGCTGGAGACTGCATGCAGGTGGAGTGGGGAGGTTCCTGCGCACAGCGGGGGAAGCTGTCCTTGACTCACCAGCCCAGCCATCTCGCTGGGTTTGGCGAAGGCTACCTGATGATGGCTAGATGTTCCTACCAAGCAGCACTCTGTTTTCATCAGCGCTGTGTATAAAGGAAGAGGCAGTGAGGCAACTCTTCACATTGGCCTCTAGGAAGAGCACAGGACTCCTTCTTTCCACCTTTTCAGCCAAAGATGCTTGCTAGCCTCATGACTCACATGGAGGTTGTTTCAATGGCCACCATCTGTCGGGGACTACAGTCATCTGCTGAGCTAACGGTTGCCTTCTGCATGAAAGCTGTCTTTTTCAGGCTATCAGTTGACACTAGTCTGTGGTGGTTTCCACGAGGTGGATTCTTCCCACAGTCCCTCTCCACCCTCTCTCTTCCTTATGGCTGGATCATGGGACTTCTCGGAGCCTCCTGGCCATCTCCCTCCCTCTTCAGTAACCTCTCTGTTCCACAGGTCAGAATTATGTGGGCCAGCCTCCTTTTGACTTCTCCCTGAATTCCCCACTCAATGCATGGGGACAAACGTTATCTCTTCATCTGTCCTTCTTATTTCTTTTCCTTGTCTATGGCAGGTAGTTCCTTCCATGGACAGATTACATTATCTTTCGAGCCCCAGTTTCTTTATCTGTAACACAGGGATAATGAGAATATATATCTCGTGGGATTGTTATAAACATTAAATGACATAATGCATGTAAAGGTGATTAATCCAGTTCAGCCACATAAATAATAGTGATGATGGTGATGATGAAGTAAGCAAGAAACCACCCTTAAGAAGTAATAAGATGAACAGACAGAATAGTAATTATGGTATGATTTGGGTTAAGACCACTTCTTCTAAGATCTTCCTACCCGAGCAAAGGAAGCCTTCTATATGTGTTAGATCAGGGGTCAGTAAACATTTTCTGTGAACAGTCGGAGAATAAACATTTTAGGTTTTTCAAGCCACATTGGGCTCTGAAGCAATTACTTAACTGTGCTATCTAGTACCAAAGCAGCCATAGACAATATTAAACAAATGGCTGTGGCTTGTTCCAATAAAACTTTATTTATAAAAACAGACACCAGACTGGCTTTAGCTTGCTGGTCATAGTTTGCTGACCCTTGGTCTAGATTCTAGACTGACTCACAAGGATCCTAAACTGACGTCTGGGGGCAAATCCTTGCTCAGCCAGGTTTTGCAAGCATTACTTCAAGCAAAGGTCCCTCTCAGGGTTCTTAGGAGAAAAAGGAGTGAGATGGGGCCAGAGAAAGTACCTAATACCTCACAATAGTGAGCACACATCCCAACAGACCATCATTTGTCACTCCCAATACCACTCATTAACCCTGTGGACACTAGTGTGAGAAAAGGGAAGGCAGGAAGGATCACTGGCAAACAACCTATCCCTGGGGGATCTGTGGCCCCTTGGAAGACAGATCCAGAGGCAGGAAAACAGTGGTTAGTGGGTCAGGCCCTGGAGTCACAGAGACCTGAGTTCAAATCCTACTCCATACTACTTGGCGTATATTTCTCATCTTCATCCCTTCATTTCATTTTTAAGTGGTAGTATAATGACATCAATTACACAATGAAGTTGTGTTACATATGGTAATTTTATTAAGTACCTCGTTCAGTGCCTCGCACCTTGTATACACTGAATAATGTTCCTGTCTATTACTGCTATTAGTTTTGATTGTTGAGCCCTGAAAATTAAGAGGGGGGTGAAAGAGCAGCCTTCTGTATCATTCAGTTCCCTTTCACCTTTTTTTCTAATAAATCACAGAGCATGATTTTTGTCTGGGTACAAGTGATACTAATTAGTCATTTATGTGAATTACTTAGCATTTATGCCCAATTACCAGGCAGCCAATAATGATTTTGTGCATCACAAAACGTATCAGATTAACCTAATTGTTAATTAGGTTAGTGGTTGAAACACTCAATTCATGCATACTCAGTCTTCATAGTTTGCTGCTCAGAGGTATGGCCAAAAAGGTGCATGCACGCATGAGTGAAAGAGAGAAAGGAAATGGGAAAGAGGAAGAAGAGGGGTGAGGGGAGAGAGAACGATCCATGATTATACTGTTAAAGGATGTCTCTCACCTTCCTGAAGAAAAATTTCTTGAAGTATAAGAGGAGCCTTGCAGGAAGAGGTTAGGAGTAAAATGTGCATTAATAATGGATGACTAATATAGGGAATATAATCAATAACATTGTAATGATTACCTATGGTGCCAGGTGGGCACTGGAAATATTGAAAGGAGCACTTTGTGAAGTTTATGATTGACCAATGTGCTGTACACCTGTACACCAATACAAAACAATGTTGAATGTACATTGTAATTGAAAAATAAAATTGTTAAAAACTGAAAAAAAAAATTGATGACTAAATTGTTTGAGGCAGGTAGTATTCCATGTCTGCACATAGTAAATACTCAAGAAATATCAATTGAGAGAATGAATTATTTACATAAGTTATAGCATAGCCCACAATCCAACTGGCAGGAAACTTGAAGGTGAGAACTGTTAAATAAATTAAACAAGGAGGTAATTAGACTGAGGTGGCTTTAATGCCTTAGTGGCCTATATAAGCAAACTAAAACCTCAGCCTGAAATTCCTCAAGGTTAAGAAATCAAAACCTAAGGACAACCAATCAGAAACAGCCAATTAGGCTTCTTCAAATACGGCAACTATTTAAGTTACAACCAATCGAATAATTTCCTCGTTTTGCTTCAGCCTCTTCTCTGTCTGTCTTTCCCCTCACTTCTATCAGTGAAGCCCTTCTAACGACTTCTGTTTTGGCACTGCCTGATTGGTATTGTTAGGTAGCAGGTAGGAATGAGTGGCCAGAGGAAAAATAAAGGCAGGGCCCTCACCATTACACTCTAACAAAGAACTTAATACAGGAGGCTAGAAGCAAAGGAAGACATGTCTCAACCATGGACCCAGCAGTCCTGAGCCTGGTCTGATGAGATTGCCAGGCATTCTGAACAACACAAGCAAAACCGTGACAGTGCAGGAGGGTGTAAGTCTGTGTGTATCATCTCCAGTAGCTGGGAAAAGGAGAAGCTTGAGACTGTGTATTCATCCCAAAACCTGGAAAGGGAAGAGGAAGGGGTCCACAGTGCCCAAGAAAAGCCCATAAAACAACTTTGGTTGATTGCCTGCCTCCTGTCACATATACAAAATGAACAAATAGAGTCTGGAGCAAGATAAAGATTCAGACTAACAGACTCCCACACATACCTACATCTGCGTAGACACATCTTCTCAAGAGAAATCTGGTACCACCCTGACCTGTGAATCAAAATGTAACTCCCTCACCCCCATCCCACCAATTATATAAGTCCTCAGGACAAAGGACTCATTCTCTTGGCTCTCTGGCCACACGAGGGGTGCTGGGGGGGCCCTGGCTACCTGACCTCTGACCACTGCTTTTTTTTTTGGCCACCCAGGTGCTGGCCACCCATCCTTTGGCCACTTTGCTCTCGCCAACCTCGCTTCTGCTCTCCCATTAGAAGTTAGCACTCATACACTTTGCTTGCATGCTAATAGGCTTGCTGCTCTGTAATTCTTCACTGTTTTGGCAAGAAGAACCGAGTTTCTCCCACAACAGTATTATTTTTGCTCAAATAAACTCCTAAAAGTTTTAATATGGCTCTATTTTTCTTTTAACAGAACCATAAAAGTGGATTCTTGCTAGAGAGAGTTTTCGAGGATTTTTTTCAATTCAGTATTTCCAAATGGAATCGTATATTATTTAATTTCCAATTTACCAACTTGTTTTTCCCTCAATTCTTATTCATACACACATTTGTCCTCTTTTTGCAGGCATGGAATAAAGGGAAGGATGTCAATTCTCAATGCATGTACTTCTGCAGAATGAGCAGGTATAAGCAGCTGTGACTAAAATCAACTACTGGTACCTCTAGTTTGGTAAATGCTGAAAGTTGAAGATTCATTAGATCAATATAGAAAAGAGACTTTACAGTCAGATTTCAGACCTGCAGTATTTTTACTGGCTTTTCAAATGTGCAAAGCTATATCAAAGTTGAGAATGTGGTTAAATTATGATAATGATAACACTTTCCAACTATACCATCCCTTTAAAGATTACAAAACAGCTTAACATACATTATCATATTTAATTTTTTAAACAAAGTTCAAGTGACGCCAGCTGTTCATCTTGCAAAAAATAGCTGAATTTTAAAACTCATTCTTAGTGTATTATGCTCTAATGAAATAAAGTCCATGGAATAGAATGATTATGTTTTGACCTCTGATAATCTTTTCTATTTGCAGATAAAATTTCCACTCAACTTTCTCTAGAGATGTATTTCTATTAAAGCAATAAATCTCAAATCTCAGGATTTTAGTTAGCAAATTTCTGGTATACAAGATTTTGGGTGGTTTTTTCTTTTTTTAATTGTTTAATTGGTGCCCATTCTACCTAGAATCTGGAACAAAAATATTTTATAGAAGAATTAATATGCTTAAATTAACACACTTAATTAAATGATTAATAGGCCAAATAAAACATATATTTTACATTTTACCATGCTGACTTTGGGTAGAGCTTACTGTGTGAAGGTGGGAAGGCGTGGGAACAAATGTAAATAAATGCAAATGTTCAGTTTCATTCAAGTGCTCTGAAGGAAAAGTTCAGCAAGCCATGCAAGAGAATAAAAGAGTGGAGGAGCAGGGAAGCCTGGCTGGGATAGCGCCATTCAGCTGAGATCCAAACAACGGCAGTAGTTCAGCTGCAACAAGAGGGGCCCTGAGCTAAGGAGGAAAAGCCTTGGGAGAGTGAGCGGGAGGAATAGCCTTCCCTGCTCCACCACACCCGGTATCCCGCTAGGCACTATAAATGTTCCCTGTCCTCTGCTTTATAACACATGTTAGCATTCGCCATTGTGCATTTATGGGATTACTTATTTATTGCTTATCTTCCCTGGTAAGCTATAAACTCCATCAGGGCAAAGATCACATTTCTTTTGCTCACTATTGAACCTCCTGCACTTTGTGTGGGTTTGGCATAGAGTAGGCATTCACTAATTCTTGAAAGAGCAACTGAAAGGATACGGAAAATGAAAGTATTTATGGCATTAGTTGTAGTATGGCTGTAGCACAAGTGGCCAATAAAATATGTTTGTATTATCTGTTCAGTTGAGGATTTTATTGGCTTGACATTTTAGTAACTCGTTATGTTTCCACAAATATGTCCATTAGCACATATCTTGTGCTATTATTAGGTTCAACTATATGAGCGGTTAATTTTTAACTGAGAGATCACTGACTTTCAATTTCCTTGGCACATTATCTTTTGGACTCAGAAAAATCATTGTTTTACAGCTATAAAACCTTCATTTAATTGGAAATCATTAAATCACTGGCTCGTCAGTTCAAATGGTCAGCATCCCTTTGCTATAAAAATGCATGTGTATTGCTTGATTCTGCAGATGGGCTCCATCAAATCATTGACACTTTCCTCCCTCAGACACTAAAGGAATAAACAAAATGCCTTCACTGAGGGTTTTTCTGACATGCCAACAGGAAATGTTATATAAAGGTCATCAAAACCAAGGTACCTGGACAAGGGTTCCTGCTGTGTATTCTCCATCATCCAGGACAAGTTTGGAGCCGTACCAGAAGGCCAGTGCATAACACAGGAAGATGAGACACCACATGAATCCAGTAAAGAATCCCATCACTATCCCTTTTCTAATTCCCCAACGCTGGGCAAACACAAGATTTTTCTCATACCTGTGAAGAGAAAACGTGTGAGTCTATTTCATCAGCAGAAGTAGCAGCTCAAGTTAGAGTGTTTCAGACAGACCACAATGCAGTGGCTTTCCTCGGTGATTATAAAAGAACCAAACACAGAGCAGCATTAAGGAAAGAAAACAGCAACTTCTGTGTAGTTTGTTTAAACCTGGCAATGAAATGAGTTGAAGGGATGATGCCTAACAAAGCCTCATAGTTGATTACTTCCTGGATGAGTACAGTGGAATAAGCTTTGCCCTCAAGAGAAAAGAATTTTTCAGCACAAATGTTTGGATATGAGAGATCCAGTACTATTTGTGCTTAAATTGTTTTATTAAATCACATGACACGCTTCCTATCAGAAAATGATGCAACTGTTTCCCTCCTAGGTTTGAAACTACTGTTTGCACCACATGTACTCACCCATCTGCCCTGTGACCAAGAATGCTCTATCGTAACATGACAGGTCAGATTCACAGCATGGGACATGGCTAACTATGTGGAAATTCGGTCCAAGCACTAAGCTTCAGTAATTCTATCATCTGGCCTTCAGTAACAGGCATTGCCTTAAAGTTCAGGCATTCTGTAACTGCCTTCGTATGTTTAAGAAAATAAATTAATGGAGAATTTTAAACATTTCATGGGACAAAACTGAAGGTCTAGCCTATGTTTGTTACATTTTTAAAACATCTACGCTGCTTATTTTATTAACAGTAGAAGATAATACCTTTCTCCTGGCTGATGTGGCTCAGTGGATTGAGTGCTAACCTGCGAACCAAAGGGTAGCTGGTTCAATTCCCCACCAGGGCATATGCCTGGGTTGAGGTCCAGATCAGGTCCCCGGTAGGGTGTGCAGTAGAGGCAACCACACGTTGATGTTTCTCTCCCTCTCTTTCTCCCTTCCCCTCTGTCTAAAATAAATAAATAAAATCTTTAAAAAAAAAAGAAGATAATACATTTCATAGTGGAGGAAATATGCTACTGAAATTTTTGTGAGAAATAAGGTAACTTTATTTCACAAACCAAAAGAAGCAAATGACTCATGGACACAGACAAGAGTGTGGGGGTGGCCAAAGGAAAGATGGAGTGGGGGCTGGGAGGTGAGAGGCAAAAAGAGAGAAAATGGGGATATCTACAATAGTGTCAACAATAAAAATAAAGAAAAAAAGAAGCAAATAAAAAAAGAGGATAATTAAAGATTATAAATCCTGTTCTCTTTTTTATTTGGTGAGGTTGCGAGCAATTGAGAATGACACCATCACACTAAATCTGTAACAGATGAAATAAGAGTTTAATTAAGTTGGTAGTTATTTTATAAAATCAGCCCCGGCACATGAAAGCTACTCAATAAATACTAGATAAATGGAAGAATAAGTAAAAACAAATGTTTGGCAACTGTGTTGTTTTTGTCACTGAAGTTTTTATTTTCATTAAGAATTAATCTCCTAGAATGATGGTCTATAATATACCAATGCTAAATTATGTTCAATTCAATTGAAACCTGAGACCTTACAAGGAGTGTGTAGTAGAGTAGCTGAATAAAACACATTGCGTTCAATACAAATGTGTGAAATTGCACTTTAGATCACAGAGGCTCTTCCTTAATGGCAGCAAACGGTGCTGCAGACTGGCGTGCAGTACGGTGTGTGCGCGCGCCCCACCAGGGCTTGAAGTAAATAGCAAACCTAAGGTGGCTTCCTAAAGATTGCCAACTCTGACCTCTGCAAGACACATCCTAACTTAGGAGCCCTTATAGTGCTGCGATCAATCTCATTATCATGCCAAGTACCTCTTGACCAAAGGCTCCCTTTTGAACAAAAGCTCCCTTGGGGTAGCATAGAGCAAGGTGAAACTGCCACTTTGTACAGAAAAAAAAAAAAAAAATAGGGAAGCTTCAGGATAAAGGAAATTCAGAAAAGTGGCAGACATTTTTTAAAAATTGTTATTTCATTGTATTTTTTCCATTACCATTTATACCCTCTTATACCCTCTTTCACCTCTGCCATGCCCCCAGCAGACATGTCAATTAACCAACCTTTCAACCTCTCTTTTCTCTCCACCAAAAGCAGCCACTGTTCGAATGGATGAAATGACTTCATCTGCCACTGACCCTGCTTTGGCATAGGCCTTCAATTCATGGTCAGTAAATTTGGACACGCTCTAAAATCCAAAAGAAGAAAATAAAATGTAAAGACCAGGTAATCAGGTCAGTCTGTCACTCAATGATTCATTTAGGCGAGCAAACAGGTGGCATGGGTTAATACGAGACCAGATTCTCATTGTAACAGCATTCACCGAGGAAGACTTTGGTCCAGGATCCACGCTAAGCCTCATCCACAGGTGATGCAGACGTATCAAAACGACTGCATTAAAAGCCAGCCTCAAACACCCTCATGAGGTTAAAACACCTACTGAGGTTAAATCCTCAGTAGGGCATTCTGTGAGACTGCAGCGTTTCAGTCATTAACGTAACGAAGCTTTCAAGTCAAATCATGTCACATTTCATTGCCACTGGGCCAAAGACCATTGCACAATTCACAGACACACAGCAGGGGCAAAGGCCAGAGGTCAGTGCAGGAGTCCTATCGGTCAGAATATGGAAGGACAAGAGAAGCAGTGAGCATGCAAAGGTGCGATGAGGCAGAGGTAATTCCATAGGGGAAAGCGTCAGGTAAATATTACACTATTCTCACTCAGCTATGGGGGCTCAACTACCTTTGCTGTTTACAAAAGGAAATAAAAAGACATTGCACTTAATATTAAACAAGATACTTTCTGTACAATAGGACTTAGATTGAGTCTTAGTTAGAATTAACCACCAAAGAAATTTCTGGCACAGATGAAGAAACAAGAAGGGGGAAAAATGCAAATATCGTGAAAAATCAACTCTCTCAGAAATCTAAAATATATATAGTACCCACACTAAGAGGGTTTAATCATCCAAGTTTTTCCAAACTTTCAGCAGCAAAACACTTAGTAAACAAAATCTTAAGCACATTTCTGAGATATAAAATAAGTAAAAGTGTTTTATTATAATATATTTATTTCACAAGTCCACATTTTATAAAACTTCTGTGAATTGAAAAGGCAACAATAAGAAAAGTAAAAGGTGAGGCTATTTTCATCAACGTTAAAATGTGAGTGTTAGGAATGACATGCCGTTTTTACCAGCCTTTTTCTAATTTATTTCAGCAGTATATACTGGCAGCAGAGTAACAAGATAATTAAGTACCTACGGATATTATCCGTTTTTGTTGTAATGGCACATTAAATAATCTCAGGATATTTCAATTAAACTGATATAGGAGCTTCAAAAATGCAGATTGGGAAATATCTAACAAGTGCTCATGTTTCTTATTGTAAGTATAAAAGTCAAAGCAAACATAACCCATAACCTCTAATATGTCATATTGCCCCCCGCCTTTTTTTGTTTTGCTTTTTAATTGAGCCCAGTGAAGTTGCTTGTATCATTTTACACAAACATGCACAGACTTGAATTCAAGAAGAAACCAGGGCAGAGCTACCACATTGCCAATGAGTGACGCACTTACAGGAAGTTGAAATGTGGGCACTGAGACAAGAGAAACTGTGCTCTAAGCCTGAACCATAGAAACCAGGCCACGTGTTGGTCTCTGATATGTTAAAATATGACTGTGATCCATTAAAGTGTGAATATTAATTTATCATGGGTTTAAAGAAAGAGATTAAATGTATTTAGTGGGGGGAAAAAAGGTTGAATCAAATGTTCACAGAATCCCTGAAGACCCTCCACAGAAACTGGGGCTTTTTTAGAGTGCAGCTGGAAAGCATTGGGCAGAAAAGCTTTTTACAAAGCTTGCATGATATGATGAATAGGAAAAAAAAAAGCTAATTTTTTTTAGTAATTAATTCTGTGTCTGCTGCTGGGCCAAATGCATAACATGGATTATGTCTTAAATCATCACAATGACTTCAGGAGGTATTATCCCTGTTTTTAAGATGAGGGAACTGAAGTTTGGATGAGTTAAACATATCTTTCTTAAACCAGATGAAAGATCCAGGTGGTGACCTAGTTCAGTGAGTGAGTTTTTGCTGTTGTCATCCTGGGAAACAGTTGGATAATAGCACCAGTGGATTGCAGAGAATGATTGGGTTGGCCAAAAAGTTCGTTTGGTTTTTTCCATAAGATGGCTCTGTAAGTAGCGCATAGTTGTCTTTAACTTCATTCAAAACAATTTTGTTAGATTATATTGTGGCAGCTGTCATGTCAGTGTGCATTTAAAAAACTTGTCAAAATTGGTGAATTTTTGTATAGCCATTTTAATATTGAAGATGGAAGAAAATACGCAACATTTTCGGCATATTATGCTTTATTATTTCAAGAAACATAAAGCGCAACTGAAACGCAGCAAAAGATTTGCGCAGTGTATGAAGAAAGTGCTATGACTGATGAACGTTTCAAAATTGGTTTACGAAGTTTCGTGCTGGAGATTTCTCACTGGAAGATGCTCCATGGTCCAGTAAACCAATTGAAGTTGATAGCGATCAAATCAAGACATTGAGAACAATCAATGCTATACCAGGTGGGAAATAGCCAGCATGTTCAAAATATCAAAATCAATAAAGTTATTGGTGAAAATGAATTTTATTTTATGGAAAAAACCACATGGACTTTTTGGACAACCCATTATTTGGCTAGAAAAATATCATCATGGAGATTGGTACTTGTTGCTCAATAATGTGAGATTTTCACTTGAATTCTACTCTGATTTAAAGCAAATTATTAGTGTCCCTGGTCCCAGGACCTGCTATCTAATTGTGGCTGCTCTAAAAGTAAGCTATAATAATGTCTCAATCTTTGGGAGTGTGTTTTAACTGGAATAATCCAAAATTTCTATTCCTACAATTTTTCTTGGCCTGCATACCTGAGGAATGGAGACTGTAGCTGGAAAACTGCTCAGAATGAACCAGGTAATCTCTCTGAAACTGATCAGATAGAATGGAGAACACAGCCATGACTGCAGAAATCTCCTAGGTGCTTGTCACTGACATGGGTATATTTACTGGGCCTTTTTGAGGGGGAGCATCTGAGCTTGGAAGACCAGAGAAGCAATAGGTATTTTAGAGAGTAGGTGGAAATTTGCATCTGTCTCCCTGGAATTTGAATTCTATTCTGTCACTCACTAGCTGTGCCGTCCCAGACAAGTCCCTTTACCTCTCTGAGTCTCCATTCCTTATAATTAAAATGGCATTAATACTTGATAAGATTGTCATAAAGATTATAGATAATGTGTATAAAGTTCCTCATAGTGCCTGGCACAATAGTAAATGCTCGATAAATGTATTATAAATATTATTGTTATTAATACATTAGTGTTTCTGTTATTAAAACAGCATTAATCCCTAATCTATGGAATGTTATTCAATACTGAGGATTAATCAATCAAAGTAATGATAAAGATGTTGACCAATGATACTCAGGAGAAGGAAGTCAAGCCTACGTTTCTGGCTATGTCTCAGAACCTTCCCACGGAGAGAAATGAGAAGACATTCTTACCAGACCGATGATGGCTGCTCCGATCCCAATGAGGGGGCTGACGGAGATGATAACCAAGGTCAGCTTCCAGCCCTGGAAAAATCCAAGCAGGAACCCACAGATGCTCGTGGTCATGCGCTGAATGAAAATGGCCATTTGGTCAGCAATGGCATCATTGATTTTATTAATATCACTAGAAACAAGAAAGACTTTGATCACTAAAATGGAATTTGGTCAATTCAGATGTCTTACTGAGAAATTGCAGTCCTTCTCTTCTCCGTACCCCATTGCCCTTGGGAACATAACAGACTCTCACATCCTGGGAAATTCACTGCAACTTGGGAGGCCAAGCAGCCTCTCCCCTCATAGCCAAGTAAGGTGGTCCTTAACCCAGTTTTCCCAGCTGGTGTCCATGAGACATTGGCAAAGGCTTTCGGAAACCGTCTTATATGTCTCTTTTTTTTATAGCTAATATCCTTGGCCTGCTCTGAAGAGCCCTTTTTCCCTTCTTTATATTTGTTAAGTCCTCTTGGTCTCAAGGTTCTCACCTACCTTAACTCCCCAGAAAGAAGAAATGTCTTCCTCCCTGCATTTACATAGTTGTGTAACGAATCTGTATACATGTATGTGTAGGTATATAATTATTGCATTTTGCTTATAGACAGTATAGAATAGTGGTTAGGAGGAGAGACTCTAGAGCCAGACCCTGAATTTAAACACAAGCTCTTCTTGGTCAAGTTACTTAACCCTTCTGTGCCTCAGTTTCCTCATCTGTAAAATGGGGATAATGACACACCCTACCTCAATGTGTTGTAATGAGAATTAGCTAATATATGTACAATAAATCATGTACAAAAGTGCCTAGGATATAGGAAGCTATCACTATGTGTTTGCTCTAATTATTTATTTCCTAGCACCTTTTGTCCTCCCAGTAGGCCGTAAATTTCTTGAGATTAGGAGTTCTGTGGATATCTTTGTGCCTTGCATAGAATGAAAGCTCCAGAATGTTAGTTGAGTATAGTTACATTAAATTGATATTCCTGGGAACCTTCCCATAATCCCTTGTCTAGATGGAACAAGCAAGGTTTAGGACTTGATAGCAAAAAAGGACCTAAGACATTACCTAGAGATTAAGCAATTGTATTCTAGCAAGGTTATAAATCTGTCCAAGTGAGAGACAGAGTGAGGCTGGGATCCAACATGCAGTCTGCATTTATCTTCACTACACTACACATTATCTTCCATGGAGCTTCAAAGCTTAATTCCTTCAAACTGGTTCTAATTGCTCAGGGTTCAACTGGTTCTAATTACTCATTCAGAATTACTGAGAGGGCTATTAATGACCCAAACTAGTGTTCAGGTATAAACTGAATTTACAACCAGTTTTTAGTTTGAATCTTTCTCAAACTATTATGGATTTTTTAATTTGTTTGTTTCCATGTGTTTCTATAAATTACTTCAATAGTCAAAGCAAGAAAAAAAATTTTGATTGTATTTTCCCTTATAGATGCCTAGATTGTGAAATCCCTTGATTTCTCCTTCGAGGCCAAATGACCCTACTTCTCTTAACTCTCTTCTGTAATACTTCATTTCTAGTAGTTATTCAAGGGCCTATAAGCCATACTGTCGCATTGTGACTTTCAAGCTATAAGGACCATATTTGATAACACATTACCTATGAGAAAGCCATGCTACTTATAAAAGTCCAACTTAGAGACAAAACACATCAAAAGTAACTGAGAAGATTTCCAATTGTTATCTAATTTAGAAATAAAAGTTTTATTATCAAAAAGTCATACATACGTTAAAATGTACCACCAGCTACTTACTCAGAAAATCTTGTATTCAGCTCTCCCACTGAATTGCAGTCGAACCATCCTATTTCCATTCTCATTATTTTCCTAAAGTAAAATTTTCTCATTTTCTGTATCTGACGAGCTGAAGCAATTACCCAAAAGCATATCTGGAAATGGAGTAAGGAATATTTAGCATTGCGATGTTAAAAATATTCATTCATTCTTTATCTTTTCCAAGGAAAATACTTCCAATATAACAGGTGAGAAAAGAAGGAAAGTATTTCATGAAATGCCTCATTTGGGGAATCGAAGTGTGAACGTCGGCAGCTGCTCCTGCAAGTGGAGGTGAGCAGAGCAGCTGCGAACAGGGAAGCCAGGAGCTCTGGGTTTGAATTCAGCTCTGCCACTTTTAGACATAAACTTATTGAGCTTATTTTTTGACTCACAGTGCCAAAAATAATGATTGCTTTTAACCCACTAGTCTTGGATGCCACTTCTGAGCGAACTTTTCCCCTGAGAGGCCTGCCAACAGCTTTTATCCATAGTTTTCAGGCTGTAGGACAATGATTTTCAGAGAACGCAAGACAACATTATGACATAGCAGGGCATCTGCTTCCCCCCACCAGGGCATCTGTTTCCCCCCACCAGGCAAAATGAGCCTGTCGTTAAAACAGCCAGTGCCACAGCGGAAAAACTGATGCATTTCTCTCTCCAACTAATACTAACTTCCTGGAGTTCTTGAGTGAATGGGGGTTGGAGACATTTATTATTTTTTCTACAGGAGGCAGCAAAAAAGAGGAAATACCTTTTTCCTTAACAAGGATTAAGTAACTCCAGGCTTTTCCATGGCTTAAATCTAGAATGTGCTCTACATTCAGTTTACAGAATTTGGATCGAAGTGCTGTTTTGGTGAGACTTGAGCAACGAAGGAGAAAAAGGAAGTAAAGTTTGCTTTCCTTCAAATCTTGGGTCCTGCTTTCTCCGGACTACTCACTCTCTGCCTCCAAACCACCCCCCCACACTGTCTCTGTCTGAGTTTAGAAGAGAGGTGAAGTGGGGAGGGCAGAGAAGGACAGGACATTGAAACTAAAGGCCTGTTCTCCGTTTCTCTGGACAACTGCTTGTATCCTCCTCTCCAGCTGAGGGAAGAATCCTTCAGTTGCCCCTGGAAATAAAACTGTAGTCCTGAGGGCTTCTGGATAACGTAAAAGTGGAAGAGTACACTGTCTATTTCATTGCAATGTCTTTGAAACCAGATGTTGATCAAGAAGTAAAATAGAGGCGCTACTCACTTGAATATATCCTGTGACAAGTACTGCGACCGCAGTTCCAGCATAGTAACCAGAAAATTTGATCATTTCACTTTCAATGTCGAGCAACCTTCCAAAAAGAGAGAAAATGTTAAGACTCACAAGGAGGATCAAGCTACCAAAGATTACATTTGTGGGTGCAAAGGAATTTAAAATATATGTATTATATGTTTCTATTAAATATGATTAAAGCATTTTATCTACATAGAATTATAATAAATCCAACAAAATCCCTGAATAGATCTCATGGTACCAACCACAGCCAAGATGCCTACCCCCTTCATGTTTAGGCAGAGATGCTAGGGATGTGAAGTAATCAATGTGCAGTTGTTGGGAGCCTGGGGACCCTAGATGGCAACCCAGTACTCTATCCACTGAGGCCCCTTTCACTCAGGCTCCTTGTGCAATGATAGAGCAATCATAGCTACAGAACAGTTTTCAAAAGCCAGGCAGGTATCCAAAAAGACCCCGGCAGAGAGATGTGTGCTGTAAATCAGGAGGCTTACTCTTCCTGCTTTAGGAATCCAAGCCAGCTTTCCAAGTCCTCCCTCTCAGAGTAACACTGTGAGGAACGTGTGTGTCATCTCACCAGAGAGGCAGAAAAACACTTCACTAGCACAGTCCTTTTGCTCTCTACAGCCCAGGAAGCTTCACTCTCCAGGACAGTTTCTAAGGTAGAAGCCAAAGAACTTGTGGGAAACAGCAAGAAAGCTCTGCAGCATTTTCCGGCAGAACCGTCATGCTGCGGCACAGGGTTTGGGATTGGCAAGGGCAGGAGCAGGGAGGGGAGGAAACCATTGTTCTGTGGTCTCTTTCAGGAAATAAGGGGTTTTATAATTAGAAAATTAACGTGTTGGTTGATGACAATCCTGATCCTCAGGGACAAGCTAAATGACATGGAGTCCATTTCTTTAGAATATTGGAAAACAGCATCTTTGGCACAGATGCTCTCATGCTACGTGCTTTCTGCATTCTCTCAGGACCTCCTTTTGTGACCGAGCTTGAATTGTTCTCTCCCTCTACAGAACTCAAACCAAGTATTGAAGTGAGTTCATTTTATTCACAACAAACTATTATCCATGATGGATTTTATGCCATCTTGCACTATTATTCAATATCTTTATTAAATACATTTTTATAGACAGATTTTAGCTGCTTGCTCATACCACCTGAAGCCTGGTACAATATCTTCCACATTGTAGGTACACAATAAATGTTTCTTGATTTTGCTTTGACTTTTGAAATACTCATGAGGAAGGGACTAATTGCCTTGACCTACCCTCTGATGATCTCCAAACCAGCTAATATGTCTGTGTTTACCACATTCCCAGTTTTACATGAGGATTGAGGTGAACCCTAAAAATAAACAAGATCTAGAAAAACATAAACTTATATATAAGTATCCACAGTCAGAGGCTCTTACAAAGCTAGCTATCTCTGTATAGAGCTACAGTGTAGTATTATGAGTAAAGCCTTCTAATGTATAAAGGAGTCCATACTTTAGTTTTATGTTTGTGAAATGAAAATTGGCTAGCTATCCCAAAACAGAAACCCATGAGCATTTGTCAAAAAATTTTCCTTAGACTTCCTGTAGTGCATTCATTCTACAGACTCTCCAAGCAGAGGTGATAAAGTGCCTGTCGTGAAAAACACAGCCACCAGTTACAAACAGACCTCTGTGGATTTAGAGAACCGAGCACTGAGCCAGCCCCAGGAATCACTCGGGCGAAGTTCAGGAGAATTATGTCATCGCCAAGTGGTGTGAATAAGGATATGTGTAGTTCATGATTCTTTTCACTCCTGAGACATCCCAGAGATAAATGGTTAACTCATTTCTATTTTATACTTGGGAAGAAAAAGTTATCTGTTTTAGAGACTACTTGAGAATATTTCTGGAACAACAGGACAAACCTATCGGAAACACTGACAAGAAGGAAAAGAGCAGGCTGGCTTAGTTCCTTTGACTTCACATCAAACTCTTCATCATCTGCCTGGTGGGAAGCTCTTGTGATGATAAAGTCCTGGAAAGGATTACATAACTGTGCAGGTGATTTGGACCCTAACAGCAAAATTAACATCCATCTACTTTAATAAATGAAGCTTCCTCTGATTCACTTGTTGAAGAGAGAAGAGGAGAGAGAGATGACAATTAGAAGGAAAGGAAAGAGATGTTTTACAAATTATTAATATGAAAGGATTCTTACCTTGCTTTTCCTAACAAAATAAATGCATCATAAGATTGAATCACTCAATTTACACCTCAGTGTTTCAGATGTACTAAAGCCACAAGTTTTCCATCTAAAATACCTAGAAGGTCATTACAACAAGTCGCATTGCTTGATAAGGAGTTTTTCCTTCAATGGTCCCATGCACTGCAGACGCAGCACTGACACGCTGGAGTGAACATCAGTGTCAGCGCCAAGCTGAGCATCACAAGCTGGCAGAAATGTGTTCATGTCCTAGTTTCAGGTGCTGGAGGCTCTATATCACTTAATACAAGGGACATTGAACTCTGGATAAATGGCTTATCACTGGCTAAAGCTGCTAGAACATCTGTACACTAGGGTAGCGTACTTCCAGAATGGCTAGATCTTAATTTCAGAGAATCCACAACGATTTTTTTTTTACCCAGGAAGCTATTTTTGTTTGTTTATTTTTAATCAAATGCTTTATTTTGAGACAAGGATAGATTCACATTCAATTATGATAACTAATACAGAGAGATTATGTATACCTTTTTCCAAGTTTTCTCCCAGTGGTAACATCTTGGGAAACTATAAGACAGTATCAGTCAGGATGTTGAGACTGGTTCATCGAGATCAGAACATTCTCATCAGCACAAGGATTTCTCGTGTTGCCCTTTAGTTCCCACACATCTGACCCCACTCCTCCTTCATCCACTGGCTCCCCTTAATCTGTTCTCGCTGTAGTTTAGTCATTTGGAAAATGTTGAATGGAATTACACAGAATGTAACCTTTGGGATCGGCTTTTTTTCAGTCAGCATAATTCTTTCAAGTTTCATAAATATCTCATTCCTTTTTATTGTTAAGTAGTATTCCACGGTATAGATGTATCAGTTTATACATCTATAGGTGAGTTAATTAACTCACCTATTGAAAGATGTCTAGGTTGTTTCCATTCTCTATTAGAAATAAAGATTTTATAAAGCTTCTATTTTTTACATTTAAGTTCATTTCTCTGGGATAAATCCTCAAGAGTAGAATCGCTGGTAATATAACAGTTGCAAGTTTAGCTCCTAAAAAATTGCCAAACTGTTTTCCAGAGTGACTGCACCATCTTACACCCCCACCAAGGTATGAGTGATCCAATTCCTCCACGTCCTCACCAGCAGTTGGTGTTATCACTATTTTTTATTTTAGTCATTCTGATAGATGTACGAGGTCGGTCTGGAAAAAGTACAACCATTGTTAATATAACGAGAACAGTTCGTGCAGCATAGGTGTAACCTGGCAGCCAAGAAGAGGGGACTGGAATGCACATGGATGAATAACAACCTCACTGTACTAGGCAGTGGGGGTGGTAGATGCCGTTGAGTGAGCATGTGTATGTGGCATTCAAAATGACTGAGCGAGTAAAGCAACAAATCTGCATCAAATTTTGCGTTAAGTTTGAACATTGCTCTGCAGAAACTATTTGGATCATTCAGAAGGCTGCAACTGTGGGCAACTGGTGATTGGCAGCTTCATCAAAAATCATGCCCACTCATCTATAGATTTTTGGCGAAATGTCAAGTCACCCAGGTGACTCAGCCCCTCTACAGTCCAGATTTGGTGTCCTGTGACTTCTGGCTTTCCCAAAACTAAAATCACCTTTGAAAGGGAAGAGATTTCAGACCAGCAATGAGATCCAGGAAATACAACAGAACAGCTGATGGCAATTGGGAGACCAGTGTGAGGTCCCAAGGTACCTACTTTGAAGGGGACTGAGGCATCATTGTCCAATGTACAGTGTTTCTTGCATCTTGTATTGTCTTCAGTAAATGTCTCCATTTTCACAGTGCATGGCTGGATACTTTCTGGACATATCTTGTATACTAATAGCTCATTTTTATTTTAACTTGCATTTCCTAATCCCCTACTAATGTTGCTGAACATCTTTCCATGTTCTTCTTTGCCACCTTTATATCCTTAGTGAAATGTCTGTTCATGTCTTTCCCTATATTCTGGATTTATTTTAACAATTGTTTTAAGAATTATTTAGCTCTTCTAGACCCTAATCCTTTGTTAGATATATAATTTGCAAATATGTTCTCCCAGTCTGTAGTTTGTCTTTTTATCTTCTGAACAAGGTCTTTTGCAGACCAAGGCTTTTAGTTTTGATGAAGTCCAAAGTATCAATTTTTCCTTTTACGTATTATTTTTGGTTTCAAGTTTAAGAATGCCTTCTCCAGCCATAGACCTGAAAATGGTCTCCTATGTATTTTTCTAAAATTTTAGTTTATTTTTTACATTTAAGTTGTATAATCCACTTTGAGCTAATTTCTGTATAGGTTCATTTTAAATGTACTTCCTTCTGCATCATTTGATAAAATCTTTCTCTCTTCTTCATTGCATTCTTTGCTTTTCACCTTTTTCAACAAACCGTTGGCCGTGTTTGGGTGGGTCCGAGTCCTCCATTGTGTTCCTTTGTCAGTTCCACACTGCCGTGATTGCTATAACTATACAGTATTCTTTTTTTTAACTATATTTTAATGATTATGCTGTTACAGTTGTCCCACTCTTCCCCCCTTTCTTGCCCCCCACCCCCTTACCCCCCCTTTCCCCACCCTTTAGTTTTGTCCATACGTCATACACATAAGTCCTTCTGCTTCTGCACTTCCTCTACTATTCTTAACCTCCCCCTGTCTGTTGTCTACCTCCCATTTATGCTGCTTGTTCTGTGCCCCATTCCCACCCTCTCCCCCAACCACTCCCCTGTTGATATTCCTCCATACCTCATATAACTCCCTTCAACATTTCATACAATAAAGGCTGGGTAGTGATGAACTGCTTGAACTTGACCTTATCTGAGAAGCACTTTATCTGCCCTTCCATTCTAAATGAAAACTTTGCTGGATAGAGGATTCTTGAATGTAGGTCCTTGCCTTTCATGACTTGGAATACTTCTCTCCAGCTCCTTCTTGCCTGTAAGGTCTCTTTTGAGAAATCAGCTGACAGTCTTATGGGAATTCCTTTGTAGGTAACTGTCCCCTTTTCTCTTGCTGCTTCTAAGATTCTCTCCTCATTTTTAATCTTGGGTACTGTAATTATGATGTGTCTTGGTGTGTTCCTCTTTGGGTCCAATCTCTTTGGGACTCTCTGAGCTTCCTGGACTTCCCGAAAATCTATTTCCTTCACCAGCTTCAGGAAATTCTCCATAATTATGTGTTCAAATAAGTTTTCAACTCCTTGGATTTCTTCTTCTTCTGGCAGCCCTATGATCCATATGTTGGGCTGTTTACAGATGTCCCGGAGGTTTCTGAGCCCCTCCTCCATTTTTTGAATTCTTGTTTCTTCATTCTTTTCTGGTTGGATGTTTTTTTCTTTCTGATGGTCCACTCTGTTGATTTGAGTCCCAGTTTCCTTCTTATATGTATTGGTTCCCTGCAGATCTCTCCTCATTTGTTCAAGCAATTTCGATAATTTTTCATCGAATTCTGTGAGCATCCTGATTACTAGGGTTTTGAACTGTGCATCTGATAGGTTGTCTATCTCTTGGTCGGTTAGTTCTGGAGCTTTGATCTGTTCCTTTCTTTGGGCCATTTTTTTTTTCCCTCGGTGAGCTTGTTACTGTGAGGAGGGCGGAGCCTTGAGGTTCACCTGGGCAGGGAAACTCCCGGTAGTTGTGCTGTGACGTAGCCTGTGGGGGCGGGACCTAAGAGCACAATGGCGCCTGCTTTGCTCTCTGCACCCACACCGCCTCCCGCAAGCAATTTGAGCCCCTCTGTGCCGGCTCCGGGGGTCTCTCTGGGTCAGTGGACAGGCTGCACAGCTCCAATCCCCCCCGTGGGTCTCCCCAACGAACTCTCCTGTGAGGCTGGGAGTTCCTCCCGCCGCCGACTCCACCCCCACAGGTGCTCTCAATCTGCACCGATGGGCTGTGCCCTGCTTTCTCTCCTGGTTTGTCTGCACGCGAATGCAGACCTGCCCGGTCCACCAGTCTCAGCCCCGCTGGGTCTGGATGAGCCGGGCGCTGGCCGCGCTTTGGTCAGGCACCCCCGTCTCCATGTGCTGCAGCCCCGCGGGAACCGCCCCTCCAATTGCTGTCCTGCCGTCTGCTCACCAGCTCGCCTCGGGGTCGCTTAGCGCTCTCCCTCTGCCCTGGTCCTCCCGGCTCACCAGACTGGATGTATGTATCTTCTTTAATTCCTTGGTTGTCGGACTTCCTCTCAATTCGATTTTCTGTAAGATCTGGCTGTTTTTGTTTAGATAAATTTCTGGTTTTTTCCTTGTTTGGCTGTGCAAGGAGACACGGCGCGTTCACCTATGCCGCCATCTTGTCAGAAGTCCCACTATACAGTATTCTTAAAATTGGGTATATTGTTTCCTCACACTTTATCCTTCTTTTTCAAAACTGTTTTAGATATTCTAGTTCTTTTTCATTCTCATGTAAATTTTAGAGTAATCTTGTCTATATCAGTAAAAAATCTTGATGAGGTTTTGAAAGAAATTGCATTAAATTTGTACATCAGTTTGGGGAACTGACATCTTTACTGTATAGAATCTTCCAGTTGATTAGCACAGTATGTCTCTCATTTATTTATGTCTTCTTTGAATTCTTTCATCAGCATTTTGCCTTTTTCAGCATACAAATCCTGTACATGTCTTGCTAGAATTATACCTAAGTAAAAATTTTTAAGTAGTTGTAAATGACATTGTATTTTGAATTTTGGTACCCACATGTTTGTTGCTAGTATATAAAAATATTATTAAAATTTGTGTGTTTATCTGGTATTAGCTGAACTAACTTACTGATTCTAGGAGATTTTTGTAGATTCTTTGGGATTTTCTGTGTTAAAAATCATGTCATCTTCCAATAAAGATGGTTGTGTTTCTTCCTTTACATCTTCAAATTTGTTATTGCAGTAAAAAAATTAACAATTTTGTCTACCTTAACCATTGTTAAGTGTACAATTCAGTAGTGTTAAGTATTATATCAGTATATTTTTTACCTCTTTCCTTCCTTATTGCACAGGCTAGAACTTTGAGTACTATGTTAAATAACAGAAGTGAGAGTACACATCCGTACCTTGTTTCCAATGTTAAGAGGAGAGTATTCAATCTTTTAGCATTAAGCATAATGTTAGATATTGGATTTTTTTGTAGATGCTCATTAAATTGAGGATTTTTATCATGAATAGATATTGAACTTTCAAATGCTTTTTCTCCATCTATGGAGATGATCATGTGATTTTTCTTTATTAGCTTGTTAACATAGTAGATAACATTGACTTTTTTCAAATACTGAACCAGCTTTTTTTCTCTAGAATATAGCCCACTTGGTTATGGCATGTAACTCTTTTTACATATTGCTGAATTCTATTTGGTATTATTTTGTTAAGAGTTTGCATCTGCATTCATGAGGGAATGGTAATCTGTATTTTCTTTTTTGTAACATCTTTGTCTGGTTTCGGTATTGGGGTAATATTAGCTTCATAAAATGAATTGGGATGTGTTCCCTCCTATTATCTGGAAAATAATGTATAAAATTGCGTTATTCTTTAAACATAGGTAGAATTCTACAGTGAACACATATGGGCCTAGAGATTTCTTTTTTTTTTTTTTGAAGTTTTTAAATTCCTTAACAGTTAGGACTATTCGAATTACTTATATCATATTGAATGAACAGTGGTGGTTTATGTTTTCAAGCAATGAGTTCATTTCTCCAAGTTGTCAAATTTAAGTGTGTAGATTTGTTTATAATAGTTTCTTATTATCCTTTAGCTGTGATCTCATCTTTCATCCCTAATATTGGTAATTGTGTCTTCTTTTTTTCTTTGTCAGCCTTGCTAAAGGTCTGTCAATTTCATTGATCTTTTCAAAGGATCAGCTCTTTGTTATATTGATTTCCTATATTGTTTTTCTGTTTTTTATCTTTCTTATCTGCTGGCTGTTTATTTTCACAAAGATAAAACAAATTAATAAACCTTTAGATAGATGGACCAAGAAAAACATAGAGAAGATTGTAATAGTTAAAAATCAGAAATGAAATAAGGACATTACTTTTGACCTTACAGTATTAAAAGAATTATAAGCAAATACTTGACACAACTATATGCCAACAATTAGATAACCTGGATGAAAAGCAAAAATTCTTAGAAAGCACAAAGTTACTGAAACTGATACAAAAAGAAATAAGACATCAGACTAGATCTATAACAGGTAAAGAGGTTGAATAGATAATTTAAAACTTTCAACAAAGAAAAACCAACAATTAGAAGGTTCATGATAAATTCTACCAAATATTTAAAGAATTAATACTATCTCTTCACAAACTTTTCCAAATTCATTCTTTGAGGTCAGTATTACCTGGTACCAAAAGCAGACAAAGACAGCACATAATGTAATATGATGTGCCTTGGTGTGTGCTTCCTTGGGTCCAACTTCTTTGGGACTGTCTGAGCTTCCTGGACTTCCTGGATGTTTATTTCCTTTGCCAGATTGGGGAAGTTCTCCTTCATTATTTGTTCAAATAAGTTTTTAATTTCTTGGTCTTCCTCTTGTCTTTCTGGCACCCCTATGATTCGGATGTTGAAACGTTTTAAGTTGTCTTGGAGGCTCCTAGGCCTCTCCTCATTTTTTTGAATTCTTGTTTCTTCATTCTGTTCTGGTTGATTGTTTATTTTTTCCTTCCGGTCCAAATTGTTGATTTGAGTCCTGATTTCCTTCCCTTTGGTGTTGGTTCCCTGTATATATATTTTTTTATTTCACTTTGCATAGCCTTCACTTTTTTCTCTATTTTGTGGCCATACTCAACCATTTCTGTGAGCATTCTGATTACAAATGTTTTGAACTCTGCATCTCATAAGTTGGTAATCTCTTCATTTCTTAGTTCTACTTTTGGAGCTTTGATCTATTCTTTCATTTGGGCCATATTTCTTTGTCTTGGTGCACCTGTTACATTGTAAGGGGTGGAGCCTTAGGTATTCACCAGGATGAGGCAACTCATGTGGCTGGGATGTGGTGCTGTATGTGGGGGAGGGGTTCAAGAAGGAACAATGCCATTTGCTTAGCTCTCTGCCAGCTTTCAGTTACTTCCTCTACTACCCACAAGCAAATTGGGCCCTTCTGGTGCTGATTCCCAGGTGAGTGTGTTCTAGGACCCTGTGAGTCTCTTGAATGAACTCTCCTGTGAGGCTGGAAGTTTCTTGTGCCACCTCAATTCCCACAGGTTTTTACAGCTGGACATTTTGTGGCTTTATTTCCCCCCACTGGAACCCTGGGTTGCGTGTCTGTCTCACTCCCCAGTTGTTCCTCCCAGTTTAAACACACTCAAATGTGTGACTCCCAGCCACTGCCTTGCTGCATGTCCTCTCCACCTTGGCTGCCCATCTCCACCCCTCCTACCAGTCTGGATGAATGTTTCTTCTTTAATGTCTTGGTTTTCAGACTTCCATACAGTTCAATTTTATGGCAATTCTGGTTGTTTTTTTTATTTTTTAATTTGTTGTCCTTCCTTTGTTTGTGTAAGGAGACAAAAAAAGTATATCTATTTACTCCTCCATCTTGGCTGGAAGTTCTCATCTCTTTCATTCTTTAACCTCATTGTTCCACTATTCTGAGCAACTGAATTCTGATAAGCTAATCAGGAGGCTTAATGTTCCGTAATGCTTTTCAGCGTTATTCACTAAAGGCCCTCTAAAAGGCTTTAGCCTATTAATTCCATCCAGTAGATTACAATTGATATTTGGAAACCAATATAATGAAAGAGAAAAACTAGCTCCTACCGTTACACATGCATGCTTAAGTGATAAAATCATTGAGTTGGCTTGTGTCTAACAAGAGTAATACACCTATTGTAATAAGGAGAGAAACTATACTCCTAATGATATACTTTTTTTCTCAAGAAAACAAGTTGCAAAGAGTTGGGTAATTTGGGAGGCATATTAACTACTTACAGATAGGAAAATGTCCTCTCCCTTCTCCCCTGTTCCACCCAACTCCATTTTCGCAGTGATCACTCTACATAAAAGCTGAACAAATGTGTTAATTCAGAGGTGTAACAGTATTCATGTCAGTGACCATAATAATTCGCAATTGAAGTATTTAACTCATCAAAGAAATTCCTGGTAAAGGAATGGCCTAACAAAGATATGGTCTACACAATTTCAGTTATCATATAGAATTTTTTTTAAGGATAAATATTCATTTACATGTTTGGTATCATGTGGATTCAGCTAAAGCTAGTGAATTTCTGAAAGCCCCTACTTACTTTGCACTATTTTCTCACTTTAAAGTATATGACCCAGTAAGGGGGAGTAAAGTGGGAGTAATGAGTAGCCACAGTGAATTCCTTTCTAATGGATGCTGGTCATGCAGAATTAAAGGTAGATTTATTCTTTAATTCATCTAATAAATAGTTATAAGCACTTGGTCTCAAATTTTGGCATCCCTAACAGTTATTTCCAAATTTTAAAACATAGCAGGTAGACTTTCAGGAGTTTTCCCTTGAAAAAATTTATTTTCCTGACCATTTTTAGTGATTTTGGTCTATTTACATTGTACAGAAGTCTGAATGCATTTTTTTCAAAGGGGGAAGTGATTAACTTTGCATTTTGTAGTCATTTCACTCTGTAAAAAGCAGTTCATCTCTGTCCTCCACCATAAATGACTTAAAAAAACTGTCACAGGAGATAGTCTCTCTTTTATACAAACTGTTCTGAATCTTACTTCTAAATTTAGAAAAAAACATACATATTTAGGTGTTAGAAAATGTATTTCTAATGAGTAAGCTTAGCATTTTTCAAAGGGCAATTCTGCATATTTTATGTTATCCTATACTTTTCTATCGAGCAGTAACCAAAATTGCAACTAGGTATTCGAACAGTCATTGATTTAATGATGGTATCAGAGATAAGAACTATGACTCTTAAGATAACCACTGTATCCTTGACACTTATACAACTTTCTGGTACATAGTTGGTGTTTTGAAGTTTTTGGTTGAATGAGTAAATAAATAGAATACCCTAAATAGTAGATAATATTATGGAAGAGTCAGTGATTTAGAAGGATTTTACATAACTTGGAATTAAGCCTGTAGAACATTTTTTAAATGAAGGTAAAAAATATAAATTCATTTGGGAAGTCATTCAGAGTGTCTTTCTAGGCAGGATGTGCCCTGCCCTTGGTTCTCAGACCTGAGTGTATGCGTTGGTACATGCAAATGAGCTTGTTACAACCCTGAGGCAGCATGAGGCAGGCTGCAAAGTCCATGCCATAACAGTGAGTCAGCCTGTGTGCTCTACGGACTCACTGATTACTAGTTAGCCTGTTGGGCTTATCCCTAAGCACACTGAGCTTTGGCTAATTCTGCATGGCTTCCTCCTGATCACTACCCCACAGTACCCTTGAAAGAAACTCAACTACTAACTGAGACCTGTGGCCCCTATTCCAAGTCCTGAGGCATGCTAATGAAATTCCCATTGTTGAGAAGAGGCTTGGGATCTAGTGGATCATTTAGTCATGGCCACAGAAGCTAGGGAACAGAAGAAAGTTGCCAAAAAAAAAAAAAGAGAGAGAAGTCTTGGATATGAGACATGACATAGGACTCAAGTAAAATTCATGGGTCATCTTCTTTGGCATTAAGTATCGATAGCCCCGTCCTCAAGTCTATAGTCTAAATAGTGGTTTAATTTGGGTGATATATTCAATGGACAATTTCGTTATGTTTTTGTTAGGATTTAAAAACGTGGTAGGATAGGAGAACCCCAGGGCAGAGTCGTTTGTAGAAATATGGGTAAAGTTTTCTCTATATTAGATGCCATTTCAGCTTAGTCAATAAGTCCCCTTTACACATTTTTGAATTACAACTTAAAATGTGAACAAAAGAAGTAAAAAGTAAAAAATCGCAGCCTACCCGCATCGCGTTCCATTTGTCACATTCTGGTTGAGGGAGCTGTTGGTCCACACTATGGTGTTATTTATGCACGCTTTTCCTGGGATCTGGAGTTCTTGCAATTCATTTTCATAGTCAATAAAAACATCTGTCATGGTGCCAAAAATGAGTAGCACGCCTGGATGGGCTAGTCCATGGAGAAAGGCACATATACCTCCCACAGACATCAGCCAAATGTCCGTCGCTGAAGCAAATCGAAACTTGAAGAACAAAGGATTCAGAGATCATCCATGGGTGCAAAGCAGGAGAGGTAGGAGGACTATTTAATGTTATTACTCCATTCTGATCAATAGTATTCAACACTAAACTTTGTGGGATCTTCTTAGTGAACAACAGAGTTCTCACTAATTTTATCAAAATAAATGGTGCATCAATTATCTACAACATTACGCTCTTATATTGTCTGACCATGTTATTTCTTTCCTGGTTTCTGAATTGACTTTATTTTTTTAATCTCAAGGGCTGACTTTGGCTCTTAGTTCTTTGTCCACAACTTAAGGGGGAAACACTCACCGGCACGGATGCCACTGCCCTGCGTACCTACCGTGTGGGGCGTTCAGCAAAGGCATAAATTGTCCCCCAGAACTAATACTGATAATGAAGAGTGCCCATTTGTGTCTAGAAATGCCTCCACTCTGAACAGACTTGGGGAAAATACTTATACATGGAATTTCTCAAGTCTTGTCATTAGAATAAATATACATGATATGATTACTGTGATGATTTTCCTGACTAAAATAATTATAAACTTGGCAATTATTTTCCAGGACATTTTTCTGATCTATCTGATGTGTTTAATCAACACTGTATTTCTAATTGTTAGTCAGCTATGTTATCCAATAGACAAAGCTTATGACCGAAAAAGCGATCATTGTAGTTGAAAACCTGCCAATATGACTAAAGATTTAACACTTCCTCCATGGTCTGGACAATTCGTAGTTGCAAAACTGTGTCCTATATTGGCACAGTTTTATTACCAATTGAAAGAAGCCAACTTGACTGCTGCCACCTTTCTTCTCATTTTGTAACCTGAGGAGAAAAAGTAGGGATTCACAGACTATCATTTCCAAACAATGAAAAATTCTCCCTAGGTGGTGATTTTATGAGCCATTTTTCTCTTCTTTTTTTTTCATTCCTCACCCAAGGATATGTTTATTGAGTTTAGAGAGAGAGGAAATGAGAAAGAGAAACATCAATCTGTTGTTCCACTTATCAATGCATTCACTGGTCGATCCTTGGATGTGCCGTGACAGGGGATCAAACCTGCAACCTTGGTGTATCAGGACAGTGCTCTAACCGACTGAGCTGCTGGCCAGAGCTCTGAGTCATCTTTGGTATGAAATGAAAGCTCCCCTCAGGCTGAGAAATTCTTGCCAAACATGGTATCTTAAAAACAAGATTTTATTCTTCAGATTTACCTCTTCTGTATAGCTATAAATAGAGAATTCAGTATAGCTATATGTCATGTTCAGTAGAGATTCATCGAGGTTTTTCTAAAGGAACTGAAAGAAAATTAAAAGTGCCCTGTATGCTCGGTTATACTAACAAATAACTCTTGCACTGAATTTTTGATAGTTATGTATTCATTGCCATTTTAAGGTTCATAGTTTTTATCTTTTTCTTAAATAAGTCCCTTTAACGTTTCATGTAATAATGGTTTGGTGATGATGAACTCCTTTAGCACAAACTAAGCAAATAAGCAGAACAGAAACAGAATCGTTGATATGGAGAACATTGGGATGGTGGCCAGTGGGGAGGCGGGGTCTGGTGGAATGGGGGACAAGGTGAAGGGATTAAGAAGTACAAATTAGTAGGTACATAATAGAAAGGGGAATGTTAAGAGCAAGTATAGGAAATGGAGAAGCCAAAGAACTTATATGCATGACCCGTGGACATGAACTTAGAAGGTGGGAATCGTCAGAGAGAGTGGGGGTGCTGGGTGGGGGGAACAAGGGGGTAAAAATTGGGGAAACTGTAATAGCATAATCAATTAAAAAAGAAAGAAAAAACTATTGGAGTTCAGTCTTGACTCTTGACCTATTTCTACATACATTTCCTTGTGGGTAAATTGAGATAGTTCAATTAGCCAATTTAAAACTTCCTTCTAGCATTTAAAAAACTTTTCAACTACATTAAATAATGTTGATATGATAAAAAGTTCTCCCTAAACTTCTACATTTTCCATAAAATTATATTTCCTTTGTATCTCTTACTTATTTTATTTCTTATGAAGTCATACTTTGCCCATCTTTGACCTTCTCAACTCCAGGAATCTCTACTTCAGCTGAGTCATTCATTCATGGATGCACCCTAGACCTTGATTTCACCAGGAACTACTCTATACCATCACATGGAGGGGCAGTTCAGGCATTTTGTCTTTTCGCTTCCTTCCCCCTTCCACAGCTATTTGTCATCTCAGTTGAGACATGCAGTCCATTAAGCCCTCCACTTATTTATAATTGCTAAACCTCATCAAGATTTTGTGTCCTTCCCAATGAATTCCAGATCCCATTGTCTGCCAATTGAACCACACTCTCAATATCACCCTTAATCATTTTCCCCCAATCCTTCCGTGGAAACGCCATCTCTGCATCCATCTAGCATGTTTGCCCTCTTCTCCTGAAATGGGCTACTAGGCCAACTGGAGACAACCTCTCTAGTCGAATGTTGAACACAAGCCATGTCTAGCCCTCGCTTGCCTTGAGTTTCTCTTATAGAAACCCAAGTGCTGGGGAAACATTCAAGGCCCTCTCTGTGGTCTGGTCAACTGGATCTCTCACTCTGTCTCCTCCTACTGCATTCCAGTTCTCACCACCTGAGCCACCTGGCCTCTTGGCTGACTCTGTCCATGCCAAATTTATTTCCACCCCTGGGCATTTGCACTTGCTATTTCCTCTTGCCAGAATGCTGTCTCTTTGGATGTGTACATGGCCAATTCCCTCACCTCCTTCAAATGTTCCCCCTCAAAAATCACCTTCTCAATGAGGCCTTCCCTGATCAAAGTCATTTAAATGTCAATTTTCCCCCACATCCTTTCATAACTCCATTCTGTGTTTACTTTTCCCTTTGTAGAAAAAAAATGATAGATTATCACTAGTTACCATGCTATATGTTTTATTTATTTATGTTTATTATGTCTTCCTCACTAAAATACAAGCTCCTCAAGGACAGAGATTTTTGCCTAATTTGTTCTTTTTTGTACCTCACAACTAATTTTAGTGTCTGACACCTAGTGGGCACTCAATTAATATTCGTG
Organism: Micronycteris hirsuta; assembly: GCA_004026765.1. Classification (NCBI taxonomy): domain Eukaryota; kingdom Metazoa; phylum Chordata; class Mammalia; order Chiroptera; family Phyllostomidae; genus Micronycteris; species Micronycteris hirsuta. The sequence goes on along the minus strand of PVJI01005745.1, from coordinate 42,576 downwards.
AAATATTGATTGTAAAATATTGAATGAATGAATAAATGAATGAATGAGTATGGTCTCCAGCCTTAGCTCAATCTAAACACTGTACTTCATCCCTCTAGAGATTGTTCCCTTCCCCTCAGCAACTTTATCGAACTTTCACTCTTATCTTTTCATCCTACATTATCACATCTTTTAGGAGATAGATTCATCTTTCCTCTAAAAACCAAAGAACTTCCTCAAACTTCCTGCTCAGTCTCTCATCACCTTTCATCTACAGTGACACACATTTTCATATCTTTCCCACCCAGTATGATTCTTCTAGGCCCAGGCTGGTCCTACCACTCCTAGTCCAAAACTAATGTTGCCACACCCAACCCCTCCCTCTGCTGTGAATTACTTAGAATTTCTTAAATACCTTCAACCTCTCCCTTTCCACCACTTCTATTACAGCAACTTGCTTGGCTCTTCCCTTCTGTCTTCTAAATTCGACCCCATTGTAATCTTGCTTTCTTGTCAAAGTATAACTAACTGATATTTGTTTTATATGAGAATTTAAACTCTTAAACTAAAAAGGAATATCAATTAATTAAGTTTTAGGTTTCTCCTATTTGCTTGCGGGAAGAATCTGGGTCTTAGGAACCTCCCCTGTACCATGAAATCATAGTTGTCCAACTTTTCTTCTACTGTTTAGGTCAGAATTCTGTACTGTTTCTGGATGCACAGGGGAGATTTGGACCTAGACTAGAAGGGATATTCCAAAAGATTTTTGAAATCAAATTATATTATAGTAAATCTGAAGAGAAAAATAATGGATTATCTACACCACTTTATAGGAAATACAACATACATAAAAATATTCTTTCTGCCCTGGCTGGTGTGGCTCAGTAGATTGAGTGTGGGTCTGTGAGCCAAAGGGTCACTGGTTCGATTTCCAGTCAGGGCACATGCCTGGATTGCGGGCCAGGTCCCTAGTAGGGGGCACACAGGAGGCAACCACACATTGATGTTTCTCTACTTCTCTTTTCTCCCTCCCTTCCCCTCTGTCTAAAAATAAATAAATAAAATCTTTAAAAAACATATTTTCTATTTTGTGCCTTTTATAGGAAAATTGTAGAGCTATTCTATAAAAGATACATTGCTGAAATAGTCACTTACCATGAATTCTTATCATTGTTATCTGTCAGGAAAAAAAAAAAACAATGCATAAGGCAGTCAATAATGACAAAATGCAACATAATCATTAACAATTTTGCTCTGGGAAAAAATTCCTATCAATTATTTTTGTTCATGAAACAGAACAAAATGATTATTTGCTTTTTCTCCTTTCTCTTATTCTCTCTTTACATATATATGAAGAAGGTATTCTTTCAGGATTAGGACTGCTGGCTTGAGTACATTTCTGGACTTTTCTCTAGGATATGAAATGTATCTTCTGAATATCAACTGGAGACCAACATTTCTAAATGATCTGAAGAAGATATGATTTTTTGAATTACCACATCAAAGGACAAAACCGGCTCCATTTGCTATCATGACACCACTTGCTGAGCAGGCCTATGACCTTATTAAACACGACTGCCATCTTACTCTTCTGAGCTCCTGTCCCCAGGACCGGAAATGAATGTAAAGCAAGAACAGAACATGACTAACCCCTCCCCACAACCGCAGGCAGAAGATAACATTGGAGCAAACTGCAGCTTATGCAAAACCACCAAAGACCTCCTCTGCTGCAATGCTCCCAACAGCATATGGTCCACGCAACAGCAATCCACCATGCTTTTATAATCCAATTATAATCCAATAAAAGCTCAAAGCTCCCAGCCCTCAGTGCTAGTGTATCTCTTCATACCCTGGCCCCTTCCACTCTTGGAAAGTGAGTAAAAACTCTGTGAATTTTCTTGTCTTTGTGAATCCTTACACAGCCTGCATCCCCGACCACCCCAATACCAAGTAAAATGAATATTTATTTATTATTTGGCTCTTTGGAAACATCAGAATTTATCTACTTAAAAAGTAGACAACAAACTAACTATGCAGTATGATGCCATTGATATTTGCATACCAGTAGAAGCCATAGGACTGAGCTACATATTATTTTCCCCAGCATAAATCCGAACAGGTGGAGGGTAGGAAGTAAAAGGGCCTGGGGTAGAGAAACCACAGGGAAAGGAACCCAAGTTGCAATGTCAACCATTACCATAGAACAACACATCCTAATTCTCCTGGCATTTTAATTTAATTTAAGAAAGAGTAAAGAGCCATCATAGTATAGATAGAGATTAATATCATAGGTTTGGGAATCAGAACCAAATTAGGATTATGGTTCCATTATCAGTCATGTGATCTTTGCCAAGTTTTAAAAAAAAAATTATTCAAGTCTCAGTTTCTCCTCCTGTAAAATCACAAGATTTGTTTAAAAATGAGACTTGCTTAGAATCATCTGTGCTCACCACATGCTAGGTCTGAGCCCCCTTCCATTCTGGCCAGCTCAGTCCTAGCACAGTTCCTCTCAGGGAGCCATGCTCACTGAGCAGTCACTACTCTAACTCATTATTACAGTGTGTGAATAAGGGTAGTAATAATAGCCAGTGTTGGAAAAGCCTTGCTCTGCCTCGGAAAGAGATTATTTATAGATTAGATAAATCATTCGCCCATATTTTGTGCATTTTTACCGTAATATTTTCAGACATTCCATTCCATGGATTCTGGGGAGCAGCCCCCCTCATGTGGGAGAAACATGTTCAGTAATAGTTCTAAATATTGTTGATGATTTTCTCTGCCCCTTGAAACCTCACTGGCTTGTTCCACTTTTGTTCTAAGCTGTCTTTTTACAACAGAAAGTGAGAGAAAAAGGCCACTTACATGATCCATCTGACTCAAAGCCGTGATTCTCCTCTCCAAATTTCTTCACGCTGCGAAGAACTACTGACTCAGACATGGTAATTGCAGCCAGTAACCCTATAAGATAAAATAAAAAAATGATTACAATTATCCCTTTTTTAACCAAAGTAGCCAAACATAAGAACAATTTGGTTCAAGAAAAAAACCTTCACTAACAATCTCATAAAAAGAAGATTGTTTAAGTGATTAATAACCCCATGAAAGAGAATAATAATCAGGAAAGATAAACCCAAACCATTGATTATAGATTTCTCAGGCTGATGAGTAGATAGTTGCTTTTTTAGTTATCTGTTCTTTTAGTTTATCTGTTTTTTTCCCTTCCTTCCTTTCTTTCTATCAGTAAAAAGAAAAACAACTATGCTCAGTATGGCTCAGTTGCTTGGGCATTGCCTCATAAACCAAAAGGTCACCAGTTCAATTCCCAGTCAGGACACATGCCTGAGTTGTGGGTTTGGTCCCCAGTTGGGGCACATGCAAAAGGCAACTCATCAGTGTTTCTCTCCATCTCTCCCTTCCCCTCTCTGGAATCAATAACAGAAAAAAAAAATTAAACACACTAGAAGTGCACAACCAACTGGCAACATTTTGGGGTCAATATCTGACCAGTGACACTCAAATACCAGCGGCAGCCTTCAGAGCTCCTTTGTAAACAAAGCTCCCAGACCCAGCATGCGGCAAGTCCAGTGTGGACCAGAACTGCTATCCAACTTATTTTAGAAAACAAGTATAATCTTGACTTCAAAACAAACAACGATGTCATAAAAATCATAAATACTTTTCAAAATAGGTTTAAAATCATTAAATAAAATATGTTAAGTGTCATTCAGAAGTTGTCATTATATGAAAACATATAATGAGCAATGTTAATCCCATGAATGCAGTGGTTGTTCAATGTAAAAATATTTTGATCATTTTGATGTAAGCAGAAAAGTATTCAATAAAAATCAAAATCCATTCTTGATTTTTTAAAAGATTTTATTTACTTTTAGAGAAAGAAGAAGAGAGGGAGAAAGAGAAGGAGGGAAACATTGATGTGTGAGAGATACATCAATTGCTTGCCTCTCCCGTGCCCCCAGCTGGGGACCTGGTCTGCAACCCAAGCATGTGCCCTGACTGGGAATCGAACCAGTGGTTGTTCCGCAGCTGACATTCAATCCACCGAGCCACATCAGCCTGGGTGATTTTTAAAACTTTATAAAATTAGAAAAATTATTATTTCGCACCCCAATGCATAATTTTGGGGAAATGATTGGCAATGAGTATTAAAACCATTAATTGAAATACTGGCAAAGAGTAAATATCTAATAGTGCGAAGTGTTATGAAGATGTAAAAGAAAGACATTACATTAAATTGTCATATTTCCTTAAGCTCCTTTTGGCTATAACAATGTTTCATATTTTTCTTATTTTGATGACTTTGACAGTTTTGAGGAGTATTGAGAAGTTATTTTGTGGAATGTCCCTTAAAATGGTATTTATGTGATATTTATTTTTCTCATGATTAGACAGAAGTTGTATGTTTTGCAGAGGAAGCCCAGAGAAGTAAAGTACCCTTCTCATTACATCATATCAAAGATACTGTCAGCATTATTTAAGTGGTTTATGAGGTCAGTACAAATTTTAAAAAATACTAAATGAACCAGACTCAAAATTATTTTATTAAACAACAAAATTGGTGCAATATAATAGTACTACATTCAGAGACTGCAATGTTTGCTGGTTCTATTGATTCTGAAATTTTAGCCCAAAAGAAATTTTTCAAAAAGCAAAAAAAGAAACTCTTTGATAATTAGAAAATAATAAAACAACTTTATCAATAGTTGTAATATTGTATCACCTGACTTCAAAATAAGACATTTTTTAAAAATTTAGTCTCCAATTATATTTTTCCTGGCTTAGCTCTTCGTTTAAAAAGGTTTCTTTCTACTAGTGTGTAAATGTTTGGTAGTATTGAGACGCCATTGGTGTAGTGTCTTGCCTGTAAACATCAGAGTCTCACAGATCTTGGTACCGTCTATGGCTTCATGTTATGTCTTTTTAACTTCTCTTCAGGCCTGGATTTCTTCATCTTTCAAGTCAAGGAGTGCTGGTAATGGTAAAATCTGCCTTGCAGGACTGATGTGAAAATGAAATGAATCTGTGTCTGCATACCAGCTGGCACAAATAGAGAAGTTAGCTAATGTTCCCTTTGCCCTTCGAGCTCAATGACTGAGTTCCCCTGTACCCCCAATGCATACCTCCTGCCCCTCCTCTCTGAGGTCATCTGTAGTAACTGCAGTCTTCATTAAGGAAGAGAATGCTGATCAACCAACCTACTCTCCTCACTTCCCCTCTTTTGTGCCTTCAGAAATTCTGTACATTAGGTTTCACATTAAGCTTCCTTACATTTTCCTTCTTTCTTAGAGCAGTGATTTTTGTGATCTCTATTTTACCATTACAAAGTAATAGCCTCGGGCAAAAGATAATGCACAGCATGGATTTCTATCCTCATAGCATCATCATGCCCTTCAGCCAGGGACCACCAGGAACACATTTGTGGTCGAACAATCTGGATTTCTTGTTGCGGTGAGAGAGAACACACTGTGGGGAACTATCAGTAGCTCAGTAAAAGGGTGTTAGGAAGAACCAGTTATAGAACATGGGCTTCAGATAGGTGATTTGGGAGAAGGTCCAATGAAGTGGAGGTTGCTCCAGATTGGATGCTGTCAGAAAGCCAGAGCAATTTTATGACTGGGTAAAGAAATAGTGGTCATTCATTTAGCGGGAGAGAGGGATGTTTGTTTTTTTGTGTGTTGCACAGTGACCTTATTTTGTCCTGTGCAACATTATGAAATGAGCTTGCTTTTTCTCATTTTATCCTGGTCTCAGAATCACCTTCTCTGAAGTTGGTGGGATGCTTACTTTTATGTGTGAATTCAAGTGGGCTAAGCGATACCCAGATAACTGATGAAACATTATTTCCGTGTGTGTCTGGGAGGGTGTTTCCAAAAGAGATTATCATTTGAATCAGTAGATCTCCCTCACCAGGGTAGATGGGCATCATTCATTCAATCCTTTGAAGGCTTGAACAGAACAAAAAGGCAGAGAAATTGAGGGTGGAGAAACCAAATACACATTTTTCCAAAGAAGACACGCAAATGGCCAACAGCTAAATGAAAAAATACTCAACATTCATCACTAGGGAAAGGCAAATCAAAACCATGACGAGACATCACCTTGCATCTGTTAGAATGGCTGCCATCAAGAAGACGAGACGAGCATTGGTGAGGATGTGGAGAAAGGGGACTCTTGTGCACTGTTGATGGTGGTGTGAATTGGTGCGGTCACTATGGTAAACGGTACGGAGGTCCCTCAAAAAACTAAAAATACAAATACCATATGACCCAGAAATCCCTTTTCTGAATATATATCCAAAGGAAATTAAACACGATATCAAAAAGATATCTATATTCCCAAGTTTATTGCAGAATTATTCATAATAGTCAAGATACGGAAATTACCTAAGTGTGAATGGATAAATGGATGTGGTGAATATATATATAAACAATGGAATACATTCCACCATGAGAAGGAAGGAAATACTGCCATTTGTGATAGTATGGGTGAATCTTGAAGGCCTGGTGCTTAGTGAGATAAGCCAGACAAAGAAGGACAAATATTATGTTATATCACTTATACGTGGAATCTAAAAAAGTTGAACTCACTGACTTCCAGTCAATAAGGCCACATAGGCAGACATGGCTTGCTTCTTTGCACAACCACAACAAAATTAAAACTAAAATATAGAACGACCATCACGCAGAACTGACAGAAATTGAGTTGAATGTAAGTCTGACGACTGTAGAGTTAAAGAAAACATATCCATCCAGACTGGTAGGAGAAACACAGATGTGGAATGGGCTTGTCCCACACCCACGTGTGGTGGATGAAAATTTGGAAGGGATATCTTGGGAGCGAGGAGTCCCAAGTCCAGGGTTCCAGTGCCAGGAAAATAAGTCCCCAAAACTTCTGGCTGCAAATACCAGCAGGAATTGAGTCATTGGAAGAAATTTCTGGAGCCCCAAGAAGTTCCTCTTAAAGAACCCACACATGGACTCACCTACACAGACTCGCTCCCTCTGGGCTCCAGCACCAGGGAGGTGGCTTGAGGGCCACCAGTGGCATACAGGTGGAGGCTGAGGTGTCAGACATCAAGGTGGGCAGAGGCCATTGTCCCATTTCTGGACAGAGTTGGCAAACTGGTGTCGTATCTAAGATATTATCAATCTGGCTAACACTGTTTGACCCATCTTGGAGATCCCAGAGACTCTGCCCCACCCAACTTACGAGCCCACCCAAGCTGCCTTTCCATATGAACAAACAAGTAGCAGCTGGCCTTGTGAGCCCCAGACCTGGAACTAGCAGCCTAGATTCACAGATTGGCTTTGCCTGGGAATCCCCAAGCCCAGCATAAGCAGCAACCATCTCCGATTGCTTTATAACTCAAGCAGGGTGGCCCTGGGAAAAACACAGGGAGGGCTGACCTTGACTTGCACCACCCAGGAAACCCCAGGGCCAGTGCACCAAGTGGACAGCTATAGACCACGTGGGGGGAGCACCACCACTTTGCCCCCCACACAGCTGATCCTCCACAGAGGGCGGGGGTTTGTGGTCAGTGGTCATAGCCAGTCCTTGCAGCTGACTGGCCCAGGTAAATCCTTCCCATTGATCTGCCAAAGCAACCAAGCTGAACTACAAGAGGAGGGTGTACTCAGCCCACACAAAGGGTGCACCTCAAATACCCAGCTTGGATGAGAGGGGAGGCTGTGCCCCTGGTCCCTACAAGACATCTACTATATTAGGCCACACTACCAAGACACGGCGTCAAAGCAGCTCTACCTAATACATAAAAACAAACACAGGGAGGCTGCCAAAATGAGGAGACAAAGAAACATGTTCCAAATGATAGAACAAATCAAAACTCCAGAAAAAGAGCTAAACGTAATGGAGAGAAGCAATCTATCAGATGCAGAGTTCAAAACACTGGTTATAAGGATGCTCAAGGAACTTAGTGAAAACCTCAACAGCATAAAAAAGATGCAGTCAGAAATGAAGGATACACTAATTGAAATAAAGAACAGTTTATAGGGAAATAACAGTAGAGTGGATGAAGCTAGGACTCAAATCAATGACATGGAATATAAGGAAGAAAAAACAACCAATCAGAACAAGAAGAAGAAAAGAGAATCCCAAAATCAAGGATAGTGTAAGCGGCCTGTGGGACAACTTTAAGCAATCCAACATTCACTTCATAGGAGTGTCAGAAGGAGAAGAGAAAGAGCAAGAAATTGGAAATCTATTTGAAAAAATAATGAAAGAAAACTTCCCTAATCTGGTAAAGGAAATAGGCATATAAATCTAGGAAGCACAGAGAGTCCCAAACAAGACGGATGCAAAGAGGCCCACTCCAAGACACAGCATAGTTAAAATGCCAAAGGTTAAAGATAAAGAGATGCGGGGATGGGGGGTTGTGAGAGAATGAGTGAGAGATGGGATAAAGAAGTACAAATAGGTGGTTACAGATTAGCCATGCAGATGTAAAGTACAGCATAGGAAATGGAGGAGCCAAAGAATTTACCCACATGACCCATGGACATGAACAAGGTTGCGGGGATTGCCTGGGGGTACGGGGAGTGCTGGGTAGACGGGAACAAAGAGGGATAAATCAGGAAAATTGTAATAGCATTATCGATAAAATATAATTTTTTAAAAAATGTGAACTCATAGAAACAGAGAACAGAATGGGGATTAACTGAGGCTGGGGGGTGGGGGGGTCGGGGAGATGTTGGAAAGGTGCAGACGTGGGGGGATTTCAGAGATTAGCAGACATATTCTCCAGCATCTCCAAATGACCTTCGCAGAAACTTGGCTCTGGATGAGCAGGCTCTGGACATCTAACGCACAGCACGGTGATTGCAGTCGAGAACACTAGGCCGTATACTTCAGAACTGCTGAGGCTAGATCTTAAATGTTCTCACCACAAAATGAAATGATAATTCTGTGACTTGATGGAGATGTTAGCTAAAGCCATGGTGGTGATCATACCGCAATACATCAATTCAATATGTCGTATTAAACTTACACAATGTCATATGTCAATTATATCTCAATTAAAGTTAAATAATTATTTTAAGCTGAAGGAGGGTGTGTTTGCTCTTTTGTTTTAGCTAGGACATGCATCTTTTCCTGCACTCAGACATCAGAGCTTCTGGTTCTCGGGCCTCCGGCCTCCTCAGACTGGGACTTCCACATGCCATTGGCTCCCTGGTGCCCAGGCCTTTGGTGTCCCAGCGTCCCTGGGCCTCCAGCTTACAGACTGGGGGGCTTGTCAGCCTCCATAATCACATGAGTCAATCCCTTATAATAAATCTTTTCCTATGTATCTTATTAGTTCTGTTTCTCTGGAGAACCTTGAATAATACCATTGGTATTCTAAAAGAGCATAACATGGTTTAGGTGTAAATTCCAGGCCAGCTACTGAATACCTGGGGCTATTCTTTTGTTTGTTTTCTCTATGAGCAGTGCATCACTCTGAACTTTGAGAGTCCACTGTTCCCTTTTGACATACCGAGGAGTAGTACTTTGGAAGATGTATACCCTCCATTGCTACAGGGCGTGCATTGTGTAGCATCTGACGGTTGCTCAGTCAGTGGAGGCTAGCTGCCATATCTCTGGCCACTCTATAAATGGCAGTGAAAACTTTTGAAGGCCATTGCATTGAAAATGTGAACTGCTTGCATGCATGCACAGAGACAGCGGCAATTTTATAACACTAAGTTTGGAAAAGTGCAGTGAGATACCAAAATTCCTAGAAAGAATAGACAAGGCCTTGCTTGTGATATTTTCCAGAAAAGGCAATGTTTCCAGAATTAGATGTTACATGAATTGCTTCATATTATTATAACTGTCCAATGAAACTCTGATATATCATTAGACCACGTTTCCTCTCACTGGTTAATTCCCTTTTTATGAGACAAGTTTCTGCAAAGGTCATTTGGAGATGCTGGAGAGTATGTCTGCTAATCTCTGAAATCCCGAAAACGCAGTGAGAGCCTGGCTTTCAGAGATAAACAGATTTGTTTCACAGAGGTATGAGAGTATCTCCTCCTTACTTGTACACTCTGATTTAAGAGTGCTATACTTTGTCACATTAGTCTTTCCCATTAAATCAATCACATGTAATGTCATCAAATTCTACTCTTTCAGCACCCAAGCTAACATTTTGTTCTTGAGTTTTCTGGAGCACGTGAGAGATACTTGGGTATTATACATTGCAAGAAGCTTTAATTAAGGTTTCTTAACAATTTACAATAACAAAATTTTACTTTAACCAACACAAAAAAACTCAGAATTAAAATTAAGGTACCATGCTATTTCCTTTTCACTCTGAATTTTGATGTAGTAAATTATTTTAATCTCCAAAAAATCTCTGAAAACAAATTTCCAAGGTCTTTCGGAAAGACTTATCTTTTAATAAACTTGAGAACCTAACAGTTAAAAGTAGGGTATCAAGATTTCTAAGTACCAGTTGGCAGCCTTTGGCCACCTAATCATGGAATCCCCCAAGAATTCTTCACTGTCCGTGCCAACACCCATGTTTCTCTTTGCTGAATGGCACGTACGCTATAACCTGTGTTCTACACGTGCTTCTGTGTAACTACCCAGGGTTGAAGTTTTCTTTGATAAAATGTGTGGTCTTATGTACACAGAAACCCACACTAGAAGTCAGCCTTTTGACCTTTACTGGTGGACGTATCTGAGATTTTTCTACCATAGAACATTAGCAACAACACTCTTAAAGGCCACTTTTTGCAGGGAGGGACTGAAAGAAGTACCAAGATGTCATCCAAGAGAAACTGGGACATTGACAACCTCAGAAAGGGGGCTGAATGTGCAGTGCCACAGGGGCACGAGGCTGTCAAAACTGGAGGAGATACAGGATTCTACAAGCCATGCCAGGAGTGAATCAAAAAGCCTGAGAGTAAAAAATGCCAGTTTCCACCATGGGCCATTGCACTAAGGTCACTAGTGTGACCAAAACACCAGCCTGAACTAACAGAGAAGTGAGCTGACCTATACTCAACACTGCAGATGGTCTGAAAAGGAGAAGGAGGAAAGGAAAGGAAGAGAAAGGAAAGGAAATGGTGAAAATAGTTCTCCCAGGAGCTGGAATACCTCCAGGCTAAAGGATATAACTACAAGAGGAGCATTTAGCCCACAACTTGTTTTTGTAAATAAAGTTTTATTGGAACCCAGGTGTGCCCATTAGTTTGCATTTTGTCTTTGCCTAAAATGGAAGAGTCGAGTGGCTGTGACAGAGATTATACCCACATACCCCCACCCAGCTCCTAATGCTTAAAACATTTACTTTTTAGCCCTTCACAGAAAATGCTTGCTGACCTCTGCATCTTGAGATCAGCTCAGGATAGCCTGAAACCCGGGGAGAAATTTTCAAGGACCTGATTTACCCAACGAAAAATTGTGTGATGCTCAGGCGCCCCTGACCAGCTCTATCTTTATGAAGCTTATAGTATGGCAGGGAAGAAAGGTGACACGTAAGAAATTACAAACAAAATGACTAAGAATAAAGGGGAAGTACGTGCATCTCCTAGACCCCCAAGCAGAAGCTCTGCCTTTGTCTAGAGAGTTAAGAAAGGCTCTGGAACCAGGGCATTTAGGTGAGATCTTGAAGATGAAAGGAAGTTAGTCGAGGGAAGAAGAGAAAGAAGATTTCCAGGCAGGCGAGAGCACATGCAAAGGCCCAGCCCCAAGAGGCAGTCAGTTTGAGGACTGAGAAAGATCCAGTGAGTCTGGGGGGTATGGATGAGGCCACCTTGGAGGATGTGTCTGGTTGATCCTCGGGACCTCGTAATCCTTAACATTGAGGACTTGGGCCCTTATTCCAAGGGCACCGGGAACTAAGAAAGGTTTTCAGGCAAAAAAGGATATGATCACATTCATATATTTTCTAAAAAAACAACACTCTGATAAGGCTTGAGACTTTGGAGCCCACACCCAGAGAGACCAGGAAATCATGTTGGGAAAATCAGAAATCCCCCCAGATCAAGCGGTGACTCACCCTCATTTACTAAGGTCAGGAGCCTATGTAGTTCAAATCACTCCAGGCAGATGTGCCAGAGGTCACCAAAGGAAACAGACTGTGTGACGTGAAACAGACTGTGACTTGACACAGCCAAGCCAGCGGTGACCTGCTCTTGTTACTTTAGAAGACGGCTCCTTAATCTGTCATGGTTCAGGGATTTGAATTTTGTGGGCGGGGAGAGATTTATTCAGCTTCCCATTTGATTTTCTCCCAAATACTATTTTTAAACATGGTGGTCTTGCCTAGACTGAATTCAGGAGGAAGAGGCTGATGTATCTCCACATCCAGACCAAGACGGTAAGGGGGAGCCCCTCGCAGCCACTGAGGAGCCAGGCTCACGAGCAGGGTGGCCCTCGCCCGCACCCCACCTCACACTGTGAACCCCTCCTTCGCTTCACTCTCACGAAGTTGTCTCCTCTGTAAAACCTTCTGAGGCTGCCGGCTCCACAAACTCCCCTTCCCTGAGCTGCGGAGAGAGAAAAGCAGAACTGCTCTTGCTCCTCTTAAATTTGGAAGTCATTTCCCAAGCCACCAACTTTTCTAAAAACTCTTAAAATGGCCCTGGCTGGTGTAGCTCAGTGGATTGAGTGCGGGCTGGGAACCAAGCGGTCCCGGTTCGATTCCCAGTCAGGGCACATGCCTGGGTTGCAGGCCAGGTCCCCGTGAGGGCCATGTGAGAGGCAACCATACATTGCTGTTTCTCTCCCTCTCTTTCTCCCTCCCTTCCCCTCTCTCTAAAAATAAATAAAAAATAAAAAAAATCTTAAAAAAAAAAATTTAAAAACTCTTAAAATGTCTTCCACTGCTGAGATTTGGGAACGATGGTAAGGCCCCTTCGTTATCATCAAAGCTAGCAAATGATTTCTTTCTCCCAAGGATCATTAGAAGAGAAAAGCAATATTAACTTTATTGTCCAGGGAGAGGATTTAAAATGGGGCCCTTTTAGCCCCAAGGGGAAAGAAATACACAGGGATCCTCATGGAACATAAAAATTCTTTTCCTGCCCGGCTGGTGTAGCTCAGTGGATTGAGCACGGGCTGGGAACCAGAGGGTCCCGGTTCGATTCCCAGTCGGGGCACATGCCTGGGTTGCGGGCTAGGTCTCCAATGAGGGCCATGTGAGAGGCAACCATACATTGTTCTTTCTCCCTCCCTTCTCCTCTCTCTGAACATAAATAAATAAAATCTTAAAAAAAAAAATTCTTTTCCTCACAGAGTCACAGTTGAGATGGAGGACTAAGGGATAGCTTCTTGAAGAAAGTAGAATTTAACACCGAAGTTATTCCCAGCCCTGCTTTCTCTCCACACATGGCCCTTTCATCCTCACGAAGCAACACAGAATTCTAACACTTGATTCCTGCGATGGAACTCAGGCTTTTTTTTTTTTTTTTTTTTAGCAATTTCAGTGTTTTTTCAAACCAGAGTGGGCATTTTTTTTTCCTAAATTACTTCTAATTCACTTCCAGCATTCATCAGCAAATACTTGTCACCATGATTCTTAGTAGTAGGACACACAAATGGCTCAAGGGACTTACAATCAAGTGTGTGGGGGGGGGATGTAAACAGTTCAGCAGGGAAATGGAGCCTCGGAGCAGAGCACACGGAGTCTGGAGCCGTGGGGAGTACATGGGGGTTGGGGGCAGGTAGCAGCACACAGAAAGAACCTCTATTAAACAAGAGCCTAAATATAAATCAATACTTTAAAAGTTTAATAGCAACCATTGTTAGATCCCAGTATTCAGAGTAGAAGGTGCAATCATTGTACTCTCTAAAATGTGTCTCTAAAATGCCTAGAAAGCCGTTCCGCCTCAGAACATTCAGAAACACCACACTTTATTCCCAGTCTTAACTGTGCATGACATTTGATCTACGCGTTCAACTCATCAGCAACATGTGATTTCTACTGGCTAGGGAAACCTAAAAACTGAAATTGGATTCCGGAAGCCAACTTTTCCCCCTCTAGCCAGGCATCCAGAGCTCGTATTTCTTAGTATCTAGATTATTAAAAACTGGGAGAATGAGGAAATGAGCAGGAGTCTGGAGAAAAGTAAGTCGGTATAGTTCTTTATGAAACCAGCACCGGCTTTCCGGGGTAGAATTGGTGGTTATCAGTGCAAACGGAATTATGCTTTCATAAAGCTGAGTTAAGAAACGTCACTGGCATTTTTACTTTTGGCAGGTTATTCGATCTGTTCACATGTTCGCACAACACATCCCCATGCTCCACAGACTCTCACAGGCACTGATGCAGAAAACAACACCGCTATGAGTAAGACAGCAACGGAGAATATCTGCTTTGCATATAATATGAAATCATTCTTGTGTTCTCCAAGTTCCTATGCAAGCATTGTTGTATTATTTATCACATGACAAGAGGCCACCCTTGTAAATCAGAAACACAATGGCCCACGACGTGACCTTTAGAGGAAACGGAGTTGCAGAACACAGCCCTCAAGTGCTGTACACAGTGTAAGTCACTTACCTGGGACAGTGAACTTGAGGAAGCCAGAAGAAATAATGAACTCCACTGCCTTTTCTGACTTCAGTGTTCACCATTATAAAGCACTGAACAGAATTCAAGCCTTTTTGAGAACATTCTCTATTTGTTTAAAGGTCAATGTCCTGAAGGCCAGCCTAAGCACAGTTCAGTGACATCTGAGAAAAGATTGAACACGCTCAAAGTAATGACCCCAAACACGGTGTGCTGCGGAAGCCCTCTGAGGGGTCACCGGGCTGTGGAAAGTGCTGATGTGCCATGGAAAGAGGGGTGAGTCACTGGCGAGAGGGACTGGGGAAGAGTACCGTGATCCTGGCTGTGTCTGGCTCTTCTTTTTATAGGCCCTTCGTTTTGAAAAGTCACTTAAAAACAGAACGAGGCAAAACAAAACAAACAAACAAAAGCCCTTTAAATATCCCCCCTGAGACTGAAAGATTAGTCTTGGAAAATCCTTAGGTCACAGACCTGAGTTTCCTGGAGACCGATAACCTGAAAGAACACCTGGAACAGCCTTTTGCTCCGAAGGCCCTTGCACCCTGGCCCGAACAGTCAACAACCTCAGGCTCTGCTTCCCAGGTGAAGCCCTGTGTAAGGGCGGAGTCGGGATTTGTTTTAAGGTTTGAATGAACAGAAATCTTAGCCAAACACATACAGCTTCTCCAGTGGTTTTTGCGTTGGCCATGTCTATTCCTCTTCCTTTTTGTTAATCCTTTCACGTTCTCAAAATGTTCTTATTTTTTTTTATTTCTCTCCCTGTCTGGGCTACTCTTGCCTAAGCGTGCTTACTAGGGCCGCGTGCAGAGTAACAGCCAATGCTGGTCGGGCGCTGGCGGGTGCCTGGCTCAGTTGCAGAGGTTCATTTGTGCGGCCCTAGCGGCTGGGCGCTGCCCCTTTATTGAGGAAACTGAAGCGGGAGCCTAAGCTCCTGCCCACTCAGTGCCAACCTTCCCCACCCACGCTCTGAAACGCAGGCAGGGGGCCCGTGTTTCTCAGTTTGCAGAATAAGATCAAATTAAACAATCAGGACGCATGTTCTCAATTAAAAAACTCTTTTTTAAAAATTCAGCATTCACCCTGTTTGTCTCTACTGGAAGCTAGATATAAGATGGTTTAAGATTTAGCCCCAAATTCTTTATATTATTATTAATTATTATATATTTTATTGTTAATAAAATATTATGATATAATGGATAACAAATAATATAGTATTAATAAAATATTATTATATAATTATTATTATATTTTAAAATCTCAAAATATCAAGGCCAGCAAAGAAAAGAAACCTTTCTAGATGTTCCCCTACCTGGCCTGATTCAAGAAGTCCTGGAAGGGGATGACTTGCGACATGACGCAAATGTAATAATATTCTGTTTGACACCAGTTAGGACCCAGAAAAAAGAACTTTGCTTTTCGCAAAGCCAAAAAGGCAGCACAGCTATGGGGCTGTAGCTTTGGTCGAGAGAAAATTCTCTATAGAGTTTCTCTACCTTTGTTGTGGCAAAGTTATTGACAACAGCTGAAGGACAGAAATGCCAAGGAGAAAACTGTCACTTTGGGGCCTGCAGCAGAGCTGCTCACTGGTCCCCGTGTCCTGAGACTTCCCTCTGGGTGCGTGTAGACCTGGGGGAGGAAAAACGCATAGAGTTTTAGAGCTGGAAACAGTGCAGATACAGTAGGTCCTCACGTGCCACTATAGATAGGTTCTTGAAAACTGCAGCTTGAAGTGAACCAGTGTACAATGAAACCAATCTTACCTAAACTAATTGATACAAACCAGAACTAAGTTCCTAGGCATATTTCTGGTCACAAAAAACATCACCAAACTTCTAAATAAAGATCCAAACACTTCTAACATTAAGCATTGCAATGAATGTGAGCTCCACATATATTTAAGAACAAGTAATAAAAACAGGTAAGATTATTATTTTCCAATCCATTCATCCCCAGTTCAGCATTGCGGGGGCTGGAGTCTATCCCAGCAGCTCAGGGCACCAGGCAGGGATTCCCTTGGACAGGACGCCCTTCCCTCACGGGCGCGCTCACACCCACACTCACTCAGATTGGGACAGTGTGGACACACCCATTCCCCTCATAGGCACATCTTTCGGGTGTGGGAGGAAACTGGAGTCCCCAGAGAGAATGCAGACATGGAAGAACATGCAAACCCCGCATAGACAGTGGCCCTGGCTGGGAATACATATATTTTTTCTCATCAACTTCTGTAATGAAATGACATTGGACAAAATGATGTTATTCAAGGACCTGCTGTACTTCATCTCCGGCCACCTCACACTGTACATGAGAGAAGTGAGGACAGAGCAGCAACCTGTCCTGAGTCCCTCGGGGGTTAATGGTGTCTTCCTTTTCTTCTTCGGTCTTCCCCCTGACGGGCCTGGGCAGAGAAAGTATTGAGTTAATCATTTCTATTTTGTTTCAGCAGTGGGTGAGTTTTCTTTATGGTTTATGGTCTCTGGCTCTCCTCCAACTGAAACAACTCCTTTTTGAGTGCTTACTCTGTGCCCAAACTGCTCTGACCTCCGGGATGCAGGAAAGAGCAAACCAGATGAGAATCCCTGCCCTCAGGAATTTGCAGTCTAGTGGGGCAAAGGGTAGACAGTAAGGAAATAAGTAAAACATGCGATATGTCAAATGGTGGTAAATGCTGTGGAGAAAAACGTTTCAGGAAAGGGATATGATAGAGAATCTGCGTCTGTGCGAATGTGTGGGAGTGGGAGTTGCTATTTCAGATCAGGTGGTTAGAGAAGAATTCAGTGAGAAGGTGACATATGAGGAGCCACCTGAAGGAAATGAGGGAGCAGGTGCATGAGGCTCTGGGGGAGCAGCCGTGCAAAAGCCCTGGGTGGAGCCAGGGAACCCTGGGTATGTTTAAGGAGCCACAAGGAGGTCAGTGTCACTGAAATAGAGTAAGACAGCAGTTGTAGACAGTATCAGTGCCATAGGAGTGGGACAGTGGCTCCCAAGGGGTGATTAGTAAACCAGCAGCATCAGCTTTACCTGTTAGAAATGTAAATTCTGGGGCCTACCTAGACCTACTGACCCCGAAACTCTAAGGGTGGCACCCAGCATGCTCAAGCTAGAGAACCACCATTGCAGAGCCTTGGAGGTCACTGTAGAGCATTTTGGCCCATGTTTTAAAATCATAGTCAAAAGATGTCAGGGAGGGCCCCAGCCCATGGAAATAGACCTGAGCCTGCAGCTATGTTTAAAACTGTGCTGAAGATCACTCTAGGTACCGCGGAAGGGACAAAAGGGTCACCATCACTTCATTCCCGAATTACTCAAAAGCAGTTATTGAGGATCTTGTATCTGCAAGACACCGCGATGCTGGTTGTCAACTGGTACACATTACAGTTAGTATCCTGGACAAAGTTTAAATTTTAAAGGGAAGTTAAAGCTTAACATACAAAGCAATTAAGAAAAAATAGAACAGAGCAACATCAAATGTTAAAATGTTCAAGGTAAATCTTAGGTGTTAAAAAAGTGACATAGCCGTGTGGACAGGAATCATCAGGAAAAGATTCTTGGAGGAAGGGGGATTCCGTCCCCTGAGAATGAGATGGCCCAGGTGAGAATGACAGCGTGGGCAAGGTCATTGAACACGCCCAGGCAGCATTGGGAAGAACCGAAAGCCTACTGAGAGGAGAGGCTGAAAACAGCATTTTGTTTGCTGGCGAACAATGGCAGCTAAGTTGTTTAAGTAAGTGAAGGCAGAATAGGAAGGGTTTTCAATGCCAGTAGAACGAGTCCCACACGGTCTAAGACTGGAACTTAGACAGTCCGGGGGAGGTCTTGCACGTGTGCACCAATGACAGACTCTTTTGCTTGGTCATTACCACCCTGAAAATCAATCTAAAGCTGTGAAAAGCCAGATTGACATAACATGATTGGCTGTGTTTTGTGGCAGAAACAAAATACCTAAACTCAAGCCTGCTTGGGTAGTTTTGTGTTTTCAGAGCGAGATGTGTGCAAGGATACAATTTCTGTAGTTCAGTTCACTGCAGAGGGAGTTAGAACGTGCAATGAGAGCAGCACATACCCCATTCGCTCGGTGTACAGACTGCCACAGCCTCCGCCGTGTGTGGCCTCAGCTCCTGGGACGCCGCCAAGCCCCACTGGCTTAGCTGTTTCGAGCAAAACACGTGACATATATAACACTTCATTGCAATCTTCAAAGCATGCTTTCTTTACGATGATCATGGAAATGAAAGTTAAAAGTAGTTGAGTACCCTCAGTGTATGTTTTCGATGTTTATGCTTCCTCTGTAGAATTGACAACACCAAATAAGGCCATTTAGTTACACTCTTGTCAAGTCGTAATTAACAATTATATAAATGAAATACATATATTCATCTTCACAGTTATTTATCTTCTTCAGCACTCAATACTTGGTCAGAATTTCTGTTTTTGTTTACCTCTTTAGTGAAGGAAACTGGCACAAAACACAGGCTTTGCTCATAAGCAAACGTTTTCTCATATTTTTTAGTGTAGTAGTTCTTGTCTGTTTCTAAAGGCTCATTCCAGTGCACATATCATGTCAAAAACTAAAAATAAATATGAGGGAACATCAGTAACTAGAGAAGGGAGAGAAATAGGTGCAATAAATAAAGAAGAAGAACAGAATTAAGTTCATTAAGAAGTGATTGTATCTATGGTGTCGAACAGACACTTGAACTGTCAAAACTCATTTCTCACTGGAGAGGAGCAAGGCTGCCTGAACCTTTGGGTGGATTGGGGTTCCACATCTCAGCTTCACTCAGGACACCTCCTTTCTTAAAGGGATGCATCAGTCTTGGAACCCATTTTCTTGCTGGGGTGGAAGAGGAGACAGTAAGAAGTGCGTGGTTGTTAATAGTAAGCATAGGTCCTGGTGATCTGTGCCAGGAGGTTATACTTATGAGGTGTGAGTGGTACCTATCACTCCCTAGCCCAAAGCAAGGCAATTTATCCTTAATATGACAAACTTTTGCAACAAGGAACCAGTTTTACCAAATTAGTCAGTTGCGTTTTTGAACAACAATGTAATAGCCTCATAAATCCCAAATCCAGTTCTCTATGTAAGCCCTTCGACCCAGGTGGATGTTGGTAAACTCGTATTTTTAGCTTTGAGGGAAGAAATGAAGGCAGCCACATTATTTGTACCGCTATGTTGCCAATGGCTGTTCAGAACACCCCACTACCACTCTTGTTAGCTCTGGGTGACTCCTTCATACGTCAGGACACATAGCTTGTGAAACACAGCGGCAGTCAGCTATCTAGACCTGACTCACTAATCCATTGCTTCTCAGTGACACGTGGCTGGGCATACACTTGAGAACGTCACAGTTTTTAATAACAATGATTAAGAGTGATTAACTAGGGTGCCCTAGTCTTGTGCATCAAAGCTCAAACTGAGGTAGAGTAAAATAAAGGACTGGCATTGAGGTTCAACTTGCACCTGACTCTGATAAAGATGCCCAGGTGGCTGCCATTACACCAGGGACTCATTCCCAGTCCTGGCCACAGGTGTCAGCAGACGTCCCGTCAGAGTCCACGCTTACCACGCCCAGGATGCAGTCAGGCATCTTCACCCTTAGACCACAGCCCATCTCACATCAGCTGATCTGCCACACACTTATTTCCTTATTGAGTGTGGGAGTTGCCAGCATTCTCAGGAATTCACTTCAGACCTTCACATGCAACTTATGGACATATATAAGAGTGATAGTCAGTAGTTTTTTTTTTTTCCGTCAGGGCTGTTGTCTATGTCTTTATTTTTAGTAGAAATGGCGGTGTGTGCATGTGTCACGCAGAAGCAAATGTGTCATGTATCATATTCTAAACTATAGTATTTCCCTCTCAGTCAGAATTTAAGGGATTACATCTGGTGACAATGATGTGACATACTAAAAAATGAAGAGCCACATGCTGAGGATAGCAAGGTAGAGAGACGGAAAGAGCCTCCGGCTTTGATGATGTGATTGAGCCACTGAACCAACCCTGAAACTAAATGCTTCCAGATTTCAGCCCTGACCAGTGTGGCTCAACTGGTTGGGCATCATTCAGCAAATCAGAAGGTCACCGGTTCAATTGTCGGTCAAGGCACATGCCTGGGTTGCAGGCCCAGTCAGTCGGGGCGTGTGTGAGAGGCAGCCAATGGATGTTTCTATCCCTCTCTCTAAAAATAAATAAATAAATACCTGGCTGGTGTAGCTCAGTGGATTGAGCATGGGCTGCGAACCAAATGGTCGTTGGTTCAATTCCCAGTCAGGGCACATACCTGAGTTGCAGGCCAGGTCCCCAGAAAGGGGCCCATGAAAGGCAACCACACACTGATGTTTCTCTCCCTCTCTTTCTCCCTCCCTTCCCCTCTGTCTAAAAATAAATAAATAAAATCTTAAATAAATAAATAATTTTTTAAATTCTTCCAGATTCCATATAATGTGAAATAATTGCCTTTATTACTTAAGCCACTTTGGCGGGATATTTCCTATGCAACTAGATTACATGCTAACTAGATGTCATTTAACCTTCCTAAACAGCTCCAGAAACTAAATTGCATCTTTTCTTTTTGAGGAGGTATAGGAAAACAAATACACACACAAGCACGCATAATTTTATTATGAAGATATGATTATAAAGAATTCAGAAAATAACACAGGACAGTAAGAAACAGAAAGAGGAGAGAACCGCTTAACTAAGCAATTCTTTAATGATCCATCCCAAATATTTATTACAATGACTTCTCATGTGTCCCCCAGCTCAGTGGTTATTGACTTCCCTCTCCTCCCTCATCCTGACTCCTGATGTGCCACTGCCCATTCAAATCTACCGTTAAACACGAGGTTTTTCTTTCCTCCACCTCTCTAATTCCTGGAACCCTTTCTTATAAAACATCCATAGTTAATTCAGTCGGCCATTCTGAGTTACAAACTTTCTTTTTTTTTAAGATTTTATTTATTTATTTTTAGAGAGAAGGGAAGGGAGGCAGGAAGAGAGGGAGAGAAACATCCATGTGTCTCTGCCTCTCACTTGCCCCACGCTAGGGACCTGGTCCACCAGTCAGGCATGTACCCTGACCAAGAATCGAACAAGCAGCCCTTTGGTTCACAGGCGGGCACTCCACCCACTGAGCCACACCAGTCAGGAGGGTAACGAACCTTTCATCCCGGTACAATCCCTGAGGAGGCTGTGGTGTGACAAGCGCTGCTGTCACTTACTGGAGGCCTGCATCAGCCACATTGGGCATGACTTGAGGTCGGGCAGGTTTCTCCAACCCCTGCTGAGATTCTCACAGCTCCTTAGAGCCTGAAAAAAACAATAATCAAGAGTGCTCAAACCAGTGTCTGCAAACAGCTCACCATAAGGGAAGCTGCGCTGAATGTTTGGTGGCCACTGAGGGGTGGGTGATACAACAGACAAGTGTGGCATCATTGGCTATAATGCTTGAGGACCAGTCTTTAAACTTGATTGTATTTGGCTTATTATTATGTGAGTGTTCTTGGACCATGTATAATCGGACTTGTATCTGAATAAGGGAAGATAATATATAATTTAAAAAATACCTATACTTTCTTCATTCATGAACCCTATTTATTACTTCTTTTTTTAAAAGATTTTGTTTATTTATTTATTTTTAGAGAGAGGGGACGGGAGGAAGAGAGAAACATCAATGTGTGGTTGCCTCTTGAGCACCCACTACTGAGGACCTGGCCCGCAACCCAGGCATGTGCCCTGCCTGAGAATCGATCCAGCGACCCTTTGGTTCACAAGCCAGCACTCAATCCACTAAGCCGTATCAGCCAGGGCTATTTATTACTTCTGGTATCTTCTACCATATCCTAAACTCCAAAACATTGACATTTAAACTTTCTAATAGGGATAACACAGCAATGTTCAGTGTGCACATCCTCATAATTTCCAATATTGCTTCTCAAGTGTCACCTTTAAATCTCTAGCCCCAAACTACTTACAACTCCCAGCGTGGAGAAACCACTTCCTCTTTCCTTCATATTTCTGCTGGATTTACATTTTTCCCCTTGTGAGGACATAGCTGTAGTTTTTGACACAGCTGTTGTATTTCATTTTAACTACAATGTCCTTTGCTCTCATTTTTATTTCATTCATATCCTCATAACACTTCTGGTAAATCCCGCTCATAAACCCAAGGCCTTTTGAACTTTTTAAACAATCCAATGGGGCTAGCTTTTCTCATTCTTCGTCAGTAATTCCTGATTCATTGTGAACGTAAAGAGGTCTGCTCTCTTTCCCTTGGCTCATCTTGGCTTTCAGTTTCTCCATCCCAGAGCAGTGTTTGCATAAAGCAAACCACATTCCTGACACATATAAGGGGGAGAAGAACAAGCAAAAGTAGGGGTTCACCTTCATTGCTGGAATGTGGGCAGATGCCCAGGAAACACTTTATGCTTGTTACTCCTTGGGAAGAACCAGAATAAAGCTGTTTCTGACACTAATCCATTCCTTTTTTCACTTATTCATTTAATAAATTTTTATTTATCAAGGACTATTAGCTTGGCATCTTGATAGACAGTGTGGGTGGAGAAGATGAGCAAAACAGACATGGTTTCATGAAGCATATAGTCTGAAAGAGAACCGATAATAAATAAGTAATCATAAAAATGGTCATAAAAAGGATGACAAAGGTCATAAGATCTATTAAGGAAAAGTTCCCGATGCTATGGGAGAGTTCAGCAGAGGAATTTAACTTAGATTAAAGATTCGGAGAAGGCTAGCCCTGAGGAAGTTATGCTGAATGGATTGCCGAGGAAAAGCATGGGAGGAAGAGAATAACAGCTAAGGGAAAATAGCTCATACAAAGCCCTGAAGCAGGAGAGAACTCACAGATTAGAGTACACAAAAAAGGCCACCGTGGCCGGAGAATGGTGAGAAAGGGAGAGACTGGCATGACCCGTCGCTGGACAAGATGGGGAAGGCCAGTCATGCAGGATTGTGAGCCATATTAATGAGCTATGAGTCAGCAGACAAGTATCGTGATTTGATTGGCATTTTTAAATGTTCACGCTAAGCAAAGGGCCACTTGAGGGGACAATCTTGAAAGCAGAGACACAGGTAGCAGAGTATTGGAGTGCTACAGTCAAAATACAGTATGGTGGCTTACTATCTTATGGTGCTGCTGATAGAGTTGTCCAGAACTGGCTAGTTTTAAGAAATACACATAAGATTAATTATTATTTCTTAATTATTAAAATTAATAGATTTGTGAGTCAGCAGGAATGGAGAGATAGTGATGACTCCAACATTCTTAGAATAAATGACTAGACAAATAGAAGTGTCATTTAGTCAAATGGGTAAGAACTGGGGAGAACAAAAATTACAAGAGGAAGAACTAAGTGTTCCGTTTTTAATATGTTTATTTTGAGATATTATGAGATAGTAAGGAGAAATGTCAAGTAGCAATTGGGTCTGGAATTCAGCAAGTAACTCTAAACTGGAGATACTAATTTTGGAGTTGTAGTCTCCAGTATTTATGGGATTAGAAGAATATAAAATCCCTTAGGAGATTAAAAAATGAAAAGAAATTCTACAATTGATTCCTAAAGGACTCTATCATTTAGGATTGGGCCAAAAGATCTGCTTTTTAAAAATTAGGGTTAAAAACCAGAAGAGTTTCTAGTAGTGGATTCTGGAAACTAAGTTTTTCAGATAGCCTACCTTTTCAGCATATCAGAGGGTCAGGCTTTAAGCTGGAAAAACAATTGTGTCATTATCTTCTATAATTATCAAAGAAAAGTATGGTAGGCTATTGAAGTTGTTAGTAGTATTTGGATAAATCTGTTGTCCGATTGGAAATATGCAAAAGGGTTTCAAACATTATTCAAGTTGATTGGTGACATCAGTGAAGATGGCAGAGTAAGGACCTCAGGGGGCTTCTTCCTCCCCAGGAAAACCCAAAAATAAGGAAAAACTATAAGGATCAACATTATTGGAATTCTTGAGGATAGACAAAGATTTACAGCAACTAAGTGAATGTTTAACCAAGAGAAAGCCACTAGAACATAGTAAGAACTCTGTGACATTTTAACTCCATCTCTATCTCCCTCCCCAGCACAATGCAGGTCTTCAGGGGGGCAGCTTGAACCCCCAGTATGAATACATGATACTGGAGGGAGTAGAGAACACCTTGCTTCTAATTTTTTATGATCACATTTGTTTTGACCTGTCCATGGGTTCCCGGAAGAACTAACACAGGCTGCCTCTGTTTCACCTGACTTGAAATTCTCTCCTGGCAGAGGATGTTCCTTAAGAACATTGACACCTAAATGAACAAGCGTCTGCCCACTGGGGCAAAATCAACAGTTGAAGCAAACACTAGCTATGACAAAAGCCAGGAAGAAAAAGCTGAGGAATGAGACTCTGGGGAATAAGGGTTTCGAAAATCTCCTGAGTATTCCAGGTAATCCAGAAAACAGTCACATGTTCAGGGCATCACGCATGCTCGGAAAATAACAGAGAAGACTGAAGGCTGATCTATAGGCTCAGCATAAGCAGGAAGCAAAGGCTACTTCAGAGTTGTAAATGGCCCGGCTTAGCATGAGCAGTAGCCCAACACAGAGCCAGTCTTCCAAGACCTGGAGACAATTTTCTTTTCTTTCCTTTTTTTCCTTTTTTCCTGGGTCTTGCCATTTAAAAAAAAAAAATCTATCAAACAACTGGCTGACTACAAAGCTAAAGCAATGGAGACTACAGGGATCAACAACAAAAAAATACATTCTCTTGGAAAAGTCATTCAACAAACAACTACAACCCACAGCAAGGAGCAACAGATTCCAGAAAAAGTAGAATTTGATTTTCAGAGTTTTCAGTGGAGAAGGAATAGTCTTTTCAACAACGGATGCTGGAACAACTGAACATCCACCTAGTTCTTCTACTTAAACTTCCACTTGATCTTCAGAGCTTCTCCTATGTCGGCTGTCCCTTAAAAATAACCAGCCTACAGTAATCCTATGCCTAAGAGACATATTTTGGAATGGCAAATTCCTCTACACTCACATGCTTGGAGGTTTGGTGCTGGCAGGTGGCTGTGCCACAGGAAACCTGTCCCAGACTATACATGATGATAACATTACAGGAGGGCAGGTGCCAATGCACTCTTTTTAAATTTTTTATTTGTTGATTTTTCAGAGAGAGGGGAAGGGAGAGAGAGAAACATCAATGTAAGAGGGAAACATCAATTG
Organism: Micronycteris hirsuta; assembly: GCA_004026765.1. Classification (NCBI taxonomy): domain Eukaryota; kingdom Metazoa; phylum Chordata; class Mammalia; order Chiroptera; family Phyllostomidae; genus Micronycteris; species Micronycteris hirsuta. The sequence continues at coordinate 16,845 of PVJI01005745.1, read as the reverse complement.
GTTGCCTCTCACGTGCCCCCAAACTGGTGACCTGGCCTGCAACCCAGGCATTTACCCTGACCAGGAATTGAACCACTGACCTTTTGGTTTTGTGCGACAATGCCCAACTACTGAGCCACACCAGTCAGGGCTGCACTCTTTTTCAAAGCCTGTCCTTGCCTCGCTTCTGCTGATGTCCCACTGTCTGAAATAAGCCATGTGCCCAAACCCAGACTCAATGTGGGAAGTGACTGCACACAAGGGAGCGGTTAGGGAGGAGGCTCGCCCGTCACTGAAACAATCTGCCACAAACCCCAGCCATGTAAAGAGGCTTAAATAGTATAGATTTTAGGAATTTATTCTAAGTAAACGATCAGGTGTATGCAAAAATGTTCATTTAAATTCATTTCAGAGAGGGGGAAGGGAGGGAGAAGGAGAGGGAGAGAAACATCAATGTAAGAGAGAAACATCGATTGGTTGCCTCTCGTGTGCCCCCAACTGGTTTAAATGTTCATTTAAACGTGTTCTTTAAAATATTACTCATGATAATAAAAAATTAGAAGCAGTCTAAATGATCAATTATTGGAACTTAGTCAAGCAAACACATATGGAATATAAACAACTTTAAAAAAATCACTGAGCAAAAGTTGATTTATTAATATCAGAAAATGTTAGTAGTAAGTTTATGGTCAACTTTTTAGAAAGCTGCAAGCCAGGAAGTACTCTGGTACATTGTAAGTATGAGGCACAAAGTGCATTTGGGACATTTACCCAAAAATGTCTGGCTCTGCACTGAGAGCTGGGAAGTTAACCTGCATTAGGCCAGATCCACTTCAGTCGGAGACGTGATCTCTGCCTACAGCCAACCAGCGTCCACAGTGTGACGACAACGTGCCCTATATTTTTGGTAGGTTTCATTAACAACATGGCCAGGATGTGATTCTCTGCACTCAAATTATTGGGTTGGCAAACAAATCTGTATCTGTTTTTCCATAAAAGAAAAGACACATTTTTCATTCTCATCAATAACTTTATTGATTTGGATATTTTGAGTATGTTGGCATCTCCCACATGGTATTACATGGATTGTTTTCATTTAATGTCTTGATTTGATCGCGCTATCAACTTCAACTGGTCTACCCGACCGTGGAGCATCATCCAGTGAGAAATCTCCAGCAAGAAACTTCACAAACCACTTTTGACACGTTCCATCAGTCACAGCACCTTCTCCATACACTGCACAAATCTTTTTTTGCATTTCAGTTGTGTTTTTACCATTCTTAAAATAGTAAAGCATAATATGCCAGAAATGTTGCATATTTTTTCTACCTTCAACATTAAAATAGCTACACAAAAATTCACCAATTTTGATTTTTCTTTTAATGCACGCTGATATGACAGCTGTCACAATACAATCTAACAAAATTGTTTTGAATGAAGTTCAACACAACTAAGTGCCATCTTATGGAAAAAAACAAATGAACTTTTTGGCCAATGCAATGGTTTACAGGCAGTTTACTTTTGAACTAATAATTCACAATTGATATATAAATAACAAAGTATATTTATATCATGTTTTAAAATTTTTATAATAGAACATTTCAAACATGTGTAAAAGTAGATTTGTGTCTTGAACGCCCATGCACCCTTCACAGCCCCACCCTAAGGCCACAACTAACCCTGGCCCAGCCACATCTGCATCCGCTCCTCCCACACCTGTAGTATTCTAAAACAATTCCCAGCCATCATATTATGTCATACAGTAATATTTCAGTAATTAATGTAAACAATAAGGACTCTTATAATAACCATAATACTGTCCTCACATCTGAAAAATTAATAATAATTGATATAATCAACTACCCATTATTTAAATTTCTAATTGTCTCAGAAATTGCAGTAATTGAATTAATTGTTATTTTAAAGTATGTTCCTTTGAATCAGGATTCAAATAAGGTTTATTTATTGCACTTGATTATTATATCTTTTAAGTCTCCTTTAGTCAAATAGATTCCCTCTGAATTTTTTTGTGTGTGATTTATTTTTATTAAATAAATCAAGTTGTTTGTCCTTAGAATCCCCCCCTGGGTTTGTTAATTAGACCCCCAGGATATAGCTTAACCTATTTCTTTGATTCTCTGTATTTCCTATAAACTGGTATTGGATGTAAAGAGCCTATTAAATTCCCATTTTTTCTTTGTGATGTTTCTTGGGGGGAAGTGGGACTTGTTTCTAGCTGGCATTGTGTTGGATCATCATTTTCAGTGCAGTTTTTAAAAAATATGCATTCTTTTTTCTCTTGTTTCATCCTCTTCTTGTTTTACCTGCACCACCTATCTGCAGGTCCCATATCAGCAACCCAGTGCATAGCCCCCCAACTTTCTCCATGCCCACTTAAATGTCATCATACACATGCACACAGTGAGTCTCTGCTTTACAAAAACAAGGTCACAGAAAGCCTTCCAAGCCAAGTTGTAGAGCTCAAATTTGTTTTATTTGATGGTTACAAAATAATATTCATTTGTGCATCTACCACGATTTACTCAGACATCCCACTTCTAGGGGCAATAACTCTGTTCCTGGTTCTTGCTGACACATCTTGGTCATATACACATACATATTGGCTTTTGTCTCTATAAGATGGATTCCCAGGGGTAGAATTGCTGGATGAAAGAGTCATATGTATTTTTTTTATTTTAATGGATGCTTCCAGTAGCTTTCAAAAAAGGCTGTAGACGTTCACAGCTAAGGATGAGCCACGCTTTCCCACATAATCTAACACAGTCTCAAGGGACAGAAAAAGAGTCGCAATGACAATCACGTGTTGGAAGTCAGCAAGGAGTGGGAGTCATCGAGGAGAGGGACAACTCCGTGAGGTTCCTTAGTGAGTGATTTCCCAACAGAAATGTCACCGTCTGTTCATCTTTGTACCTCATGAGCCTACCACAGGCCTGGACAGAACAAACAATTCGGAGGACCCACAAACAGGGTCCAAAGACAGTTACTCAAACTGCCGAGTTACCTCTAACTGCTCTCCATTCTGCAGGTCCCAGCGAGTTCTTTTCCTACTGTGTTGTACTTGCATATTACACAAAAGGAGGTCTCTGGCATCTTCCCTTGATTTCATTTGATTCTTTATTTTTCCTAGCTAAGAATCCTTGGAAAAAGTTGTTTTGGATTAGAATAAACCAGGAAATTTAGCAAAAGAATCATTCAGAGAAGTTTTTTTTTTAAATGCTCTACATGTGATGGCCACATCAAGAGTATCCACTTCCTCTTCTCTGTGAGTCACATTTTTCTTACTGAGTCTCCAGTCTTATGTCTGGCAAGCCCCCGTCACCAGGAACCCCTCGTGTTTCTGGCCCTTTACCTCCATCCTCACCCATCTTCCTTTTGCTCCATTTGCCTTTTCAGGACAATGCTCCCCGATGTAATACGCCCTGCCCCACCTTTCAGGCTAAGACCTCTTGTTTGAGCAAGCTGAAAGGATATGTGTCCTGCAACTTATGAAAATCCTTTGTCAAAGAATCTACCAAAAGTTCCCATGACTCAGTCTTTAATAGTATATCCAAGGATCTTACAGTGTAGAGGAACAAAAGATTAGACCAGCTTCACTGAACACCTGGGAGACTCAGGAAATGCCAAATGAATAACAAAGCTCCTAGTTTTGACCAAGCCTAGCTATGCATTCATGGGCATTATTTACAATTAAACTGCTCGTCAAAGACATTGTTGGTGCAGCAAGGGAGACCTTTATAGTGGAAATGAGAAAGCTGTCTGTTGTCAAGGAGAGGAGGTAGAAATTACAAATACACTTTTAAAAATATATAGTCAAATACCACGTGATTTCATTTCTATGTAGAATCTAAAGAACAATATAAATGAAAAAAAAACACAAAACGGAAACGGACTTACAGATACAGAGAACAGAATGATACTGCCAGAAGGGAGGCGGGGTAGAAGACTGGGTGAAAAAGATGAAGGGACTGAGAACTGCAGGTTGGAAGTTACAACACAACAGTGGGGATGTCAAGTACAGCATAGGGAATACAGTCATTAATCCTGTAATAATTATGTGTGGAGCCAGCTGGTATCGGAAGTACCAGGGGAAACACCGTGTGAAGTATACGAGTGGCTAACCACCGTGCTGTACAACTGAAACTAACCAAAATAATATTGAATATAAACTGTAATTTAAAATTTTTTAAACTAAAATATAATAAGATAATAAAATATATAGTCATAATACCAATTCATAGTTATTAAGAGCAATGCCCTCCACCTGTTACAGAACCCCAGCCTATGCTGTTCTGGAACGGCTGTGGGGCCCGATCGCCCTCCACCAAGAAGCGTGACTCCCAGTGTGGAGTTTGGTGAAAAGGAAAGGAGTTGTTTATTTAACAGTTATACAGATTTAGAATAATGGTGGATTCTACCATTAAGTCCCACCCTCTTCAAAAACACCCCAAAACCACAGTCCTGCCTTCCTTTGCCAAACCAGGCCAGCTCCAGAATATGCCAGTCAGAGGTACCGTCTTTGAGAAAAACAGGAGTCCATGGCCCAGCACTCCTTGTCACAGTTCAGCACTCCAGGCGTCTCCTATTAATCTGTGCTGGGTTAGGCAGGTCCCCGCAGTTCCAGCCTTGTCATCCATGCTGCTGGTTCTCCACGAAGGTTTCCCAGTGGGTCCACTCTTTTTTACTTCAGTTCTTAATCCAAAATCACGTGGCACCTCCTCACACACCAAACCTCACGGCAGGCTACACCCCTTCAAACCGCATGACCACCCAGCCTGGCTGGCCGTCCTAATTTTAAACGCTAACCCAGGGCTTCCTATGTGACCTCATATTCGGCACTGTATGTCCTGAAGGTCAGGTAGACCTTCACCCGGGTAAAAGGTGAAGGTGCATTGTGGTTCTTCCTAGCCATCCTTCAGGAAAGCAACCTTTGTTCCTTCCCTGGAAAGACTGCCGTGAACCACACAACCGACCATGGTACCAGGCTTTTTCTCATGGGCTTTGACTAGCTTTGAAAGTCAACTGCAATTCCTCCAGGCTTTCTGGTAACAACCAGAGCCCAGGGACGCCTCCTTCAGGCATGACATGCCACTCAAAGTCTGGGTTGACAAAACCACCATTAGCAACTGGTCTTACTGGTTTTATGCAAAGAAACCTTACATCATCACTCACTCCTTCAGAATGCCGATTCCAGAGGGATCAGATAGGGAGAAAAATACAAAGTGTGAAGGAAAATCCTTGTTCTTCTAATATTCGCAAAATTCATCCCCGTGCCTTATACCTTCTATTACTAAAACCATACAACTTCTTCCCAAAACTTTCTTAAACGTCTACAACTTTCTATATACCTTTTACAAACCTTCTTCATTACTATGCCTTATCCTTCAGGTTCAAAACTTTCACAAACTTTCCATTTATCTTTACAACTCTCCACAGACCTTCTACAACAGACCTTTGCAAACTTTCTATATACGTTTTAGTCCTTTAGATTTCACCATAGTCCACTTTCAACTCTTATTCTTTTCCACACTAGGAAGGATCACACTCAAACTAGGTATCTGGAAGCTAAAAGTCCCTAGATTTATGAGCACATGAATAAAGTAAGAGAAATATTGTCACCCTGTGTTGGGGTTCACGGTCCTTTTCTGGAAGAGGAATTTCAAATCTTCTTCTGGAGGTCAGGCCCAGCTTTCCCTTTCAGCATCAGCCACAGCATCGGGTCTGCGTCCTCCTCAGGCGGTGCCCATTTCACCCAGGTGTGGTGGGTCCAGGGCTTGACTCCCATCAGCTTCGAGGAAGAATGCACATTGTCAACACGATGTCATAGAGACCAGTCCACTGTTCAGCCAGCTGCTTTTCCAGGTCTCCAGTAAGTCTTGGTCCCCCAGCCAGAATGGGTACAGGGACTCGTCAGATGGACAGACAAACCTGCAATGAGCAAACTTGTGCAAAATGGTTAGTGTTTGACCTAAATATTGTACATACTGCTTAAATCTAGAGGGGGCATTCCTAAACCATTTTCTCAGTCTTTCTCATAGATTGAGGTCTCCAAGATGCATGCAATGTTTATAGTATTCACAGTGCCTGCCCAACCTTCTAAGAGATCTCCAAAGTGAACAATGGTGCATTGTCACTTTGAATGCTTTGAGGAAGTCCAAACCTAAGAATTATTTCATTTTTCTTAACATAGTAGTGATTTCTTTTGTCATTTTAAAGATTTTATTTATTTATTCTTAGAGAGAGGGGAAGGGGGGCGAAAGGGAGGGAGAGAAACATCAGTGTGTGGCTGCCTCTCGTGTGCCCCCTACTAGTGACCTGGCCTGCAAATCAGGCATGTGCCCTGACTGGGAATCGAACCAGCGATCCTTCGGTTCACAGACTGGCACTCAATCCACTGAGCCACACCAGCCAGGACAGAATTATTTCATTAAGTAACAGTTTTGCCACCTCAGTTGCCTTCTCAGTTCTAGTGGGATATGGCTCTACCCATCCAGAAAATGTGTCCACAAAGACCAACAAAAATTTGAAATTCTCCTTGGTTTCAGACAACAGTATGAAGTCTACTTGCCAGTCCTCAAATGGACACAACCCTTTATATTGTACTCCCTGTTCCATCAGGATACGCTCTCTCTTAGGATTGTTCTTGGCACATATTTGACAGGCCTCAGTGATGCTCTGAACAGTCTTTTGCAGATAAGGGCCTTTCAAATGTGGCCTAATGAAATCCATTAGAGCATCCCTTCCATGGTGGGTCCCTTCATGTAGGTTTTTGAGGATGGATACGCTAGAGCCTCCAGGAGTAAAATCATACCACGGGCGTTGATCTTCCACATGGTACTGGGATCAGTGTTAGTGAATCCCCACTCACGGGCCCACTCCTCATCCCGTTCTGGGAATGAGGTTTAAACTCTGACAAGTCCAAACAGGGGACCAGAGCCCCTAAGTGTGGTGGCTCTCTCTGGCTGCCTGTCTTGCTGCTTTATCCGCCGTTTGGTTTCCCTGACTTGTTTGGGAGCCATCCCTCTGGTGACCTGGGCAGTGCATCATGGCAACCTGGCCCAGTAGATCACTGCCTCTAGCAATCGTAAAATCTCCTCTGCATGTCCAGCGTCCTTGTTCCCCGAGGTTAAGAGTACTCTCTCCCTCCATATTGCTCCATGGGCATGGACTACCGTGAAGGCATATTTGGAGTGTGTATATATGTCAACCTTCTTTCCTCGGGACAGCATTAAGGCTCTCCTGAGGGCTATTGGTTCAGCCTTTGGTGCTGAGGTTCCTGGTGCAAAGGCTTGGGTTTCTATTACCTCGTCTGTGGTGACTACCACATATCCAGCTCATCGCTGGTCATCATCCAGGAAGCTGCTCCCATCCGCATACAGCTCCCAGTCCGGTGCTGCCAGCAGCTGGTCCAGCAGATCTGGCCTTCTAGAATAAACCTGGTCAATAATTTCCAAGCACTTATGCTCAAGGGCTGAGTCCCCCTCCATCTCTGGGAGTAGGCTGGCCAGGTTCAGGGTCATGGTGGTCTGCAAGGTAACATTTGGGTTGTCCAGCAGAATGGCCTGCTATTCCCCATAGATCCTGCTGTGAGCCAACACCCTTGTTTTTGTTCCAAGAAAATCAGGACCTGGTGTGGTACCAACACTGTAGTAGATTGTCCCAAAGTGAACTCAGCTTCCAGTAAGATGTCACAGGTAGCTGCTACTGTTTGGAGGCACGGTGGCCATTCCTCTGTCATGTGATCCAACCTCCTTGAGAGATAGGCTGTGGGTTGGGGTATATTTCCCAGAGCCTAGGTCAGTACACCCAGTCCAATCCCCTGCCTTTCATGAACATACAATTGGAAAGGCTTCTATAAATCAGGCAGTCCTAGTGCAGGAGCCAAAACCATCTTTTCCTTCAAGATATCAAACGCTATCTGACAATTCCCTGTTCATTGGAAGGGTTCAGAGTCCAGTCTTTTTAAGGAATTGAACAGAGGTTTTGCTAGGAGTCCAAAGTGTGGAATCCAAATTTGACACAATCCTGTAAGTCCTGAGAACCCACAAAGCTGCCTTGGGTTTTCTGGGATTTTTAACACAGCAATGGCTTGCTTTCTATCTGCCATGAGGCTCCAGGTACGCTGTTTCAGTTGAAATCCCAGGTACACAACTTCCTATTTGCAAATCTGAGCCTAATGAAGTGACATCTTATATCCCCTTTTTGCCAAATGATTTAGGACTGCGATAGTTTTGTGCAAACAGTCCTCCTGGTTGCTGCTGGCTATCAATATGTCATCTACATATTGCAAAAGAACTCCCGATTTCAACTGCAATCCCTTAAGTCTTTTGCCAGCACTTCCCCAAATATACTTGGGGAGTTCTTCAATCCTTGTGGCAGCCCAGCCCAGCAGTATTGGAGCATGGCTTCAGTTTCAGGGTTCTGCCATTCAAAGACAAAGATTTGCTGAGCGTGTTGCAGAAAAAGGCATCCTTCAAGACTAGGACTGAAAACCATTTGCTATCCCCAGGCACTATGGTCAACAGGGCGTAGGGACTGAGCACTATAGGATTAATGTCTTGAACAATGAAATGTATGGCCCTGAGATCCTGTACAAACTGATATTCATCAGCATGAAGCTTTTTGACTGGCCGAGGGGAGTGTTGTAGAGTGACTGACACGGATGAATTGATCCTGATTTTAAGAACTTTTGCAACACTGGCCGGATCCCATCTAAAGCCTCCTTGATGGGGTAATGCTTCTTTCGTGGGAACTGTGCCTCTTCTTTTAGATGAACCTTTGTGGGTTGCACATTAACCACTTTACCTGGGGTTCCATCAGCCCAAAGAGTTTGAATGACCTGTTCATAGACCTCAGGTGGGAAGGGTTAAGCTGCAGTACCGTCTGAACAGGTTAGGAACACCTGCAGCTGGAGGGCGTGTTTCAGAGGGACATCCACACATAATGGCTGTTTCTCAAGAGAAATGGTTATTGTGCATGCCCTTTACAAAGTAAATCTCAGCCCAGCAATGGACTGGGACAACCTGTCAGATAGAGAGAACTATGCATAAGCTTTTGATCTCCAAGCTGACATTCCAGAGGTTGCAGGAATGTCTAGTTTTGTAACTGGCCAGTCACTCCAGTAACCATTACTTCATTCAAATTTTTCTGGGTTAATTTTGTATTCAACACTGAGTATGTACCTCCTGTATATCCAAGGAAATCAATTGGCTTGTTCCTCACAGTCCACTGTACCCAGGTCTCCCACGGGAAATAGTAATAGGTTGGGAGACGTCCAGTGGAGCCCCTGGGTCTCCTCAGTCATCACCAGCCTCCCTTCCCCTTTTCAGCATTGCTCAGTGAGGATTCTCATTTCTATTTTCCCTTCCGCATTTTGGGCACTCGCCCCTCCATGGCCCTCCTCCCTGCAATAGGCACATTGACTGATGCCTAATGAGTCTCTCCTCCTCTCTCTAGGCTCCTGCCTCTTCCTGTGGCCTCCCCAGCCTGTTTCTAAAAACACTGAGGACTGTGTTGTCTTCCCTGCTTCCCAGGCATTGTAAACTTTAAATGCCATGTCCACCAGCTGAGAGGGACTCATTTCCAGTATCCCATCTACATGCTGGAGTTTTCTTCTAATAGCCAGGGCACTCTGCCCAATAGAAGTCATGTTCACCACCAACACATTCTCCAGTGCCTGAGGATCGGCCTCAGTGCCCTTTCTATAGGGCTGATAGATTCTCTCTAAAAATTCAGAAGGCTCCTGATTTGGACTTTGCAGAAGGGCCTGTATCAAATTCAGGCTCTTCTGCTTGGGTACCCCTTTCTAAGCCCTTCCAGTCTACACTTTCTGTAATGTTTCAGGAAAGCTAGGCCCCCACCATTTGGGTTCCAGTTTGGCTCCGTCAGGGGAACCATCTCAGCTGGGTTGGAGGTCCCATTGGGATCCTCATGGTGGAGGCGCTGGGCCTCTTCATCAGCCCTACTCATAACCAGCCATTTCTCATATGCATTTAGCAACATATCGAGGGGAGCCTGTACATCTGCCCAGTTGGATGATAAGTGGCAAAAATGGAGGTGACAAGATCTGCCGTATTCTGAGGATTGTCCCTATATAAGGGGTTGGAATTCTCCCAACCCAGTAAGTCTGAAGTGGAGAATGGAGTCTGGGCCCAATAGTAGACAGCGGGCTGGCCTTCTTGATTTACTCCACCTATAGGATATTGCCTCAAAGGGCATTGGTTTGCTTTGAATTGGGAGGTCCTTTGGCCACATTGGATGCCCTGAGGGGTCTTTGTGGGGGAGACCCATTCCTCGTCATCCAGGGGTGGGGCCAGTGGCTTTATGGTCTCCACTTCAGGGGCAGTTTGTGAGAGGGGTGGTGGCAAGGAAGCTCCTCCTGCCTGCGAAGGGGGAGGTGGCACAGGAGCCCCTCACGCTTCCCTGCCTCTGTCCCCTGGGTTCGGAGCATGAATGAGAGTTATCTCCTATTCTCCCTTTCTTCCTGTGTCCTACTATCGGAAAGAGGTTTTGAGGCCACTTCCCTTCTCTGTACCATCAAGCGATTCTCTGTCCCTGACAAAACCCCATTATAAAACGGTGTGAATGCACTGACGTAATGGATGTCCTCCCATTTGCCCAACCATTGGAAATACTGTTCCAGCTGCTTAATGATACAGTAACTCAGGGAACCATCCACAGTCCACCTTCCCTCACAATCCAGAACATACATAGGCCAAGCAGTGTTACAGTAGCAAATCAATACCTCCTTAGACAAAGGATAACAGCAGTCCACATTCCAGTCCTCCAAAATTCTACTCAGTGGGCTCCCCCTAGTGGTCAACCCAGAACTGCCCTCATTGTACCAGCCATACATGCAAAAGGCTACAAGCAGAAAAGCGTAGATGACCTGGAAGCAGCATATAAGCAAAACTATTGTCCACAACACCATTTTCCAAACAGTGTTCACAAACAAATTTTCAGCTGAACAATCTCACTTCTCTGATCCCTTCCCAAACTCATTTCCTTTTCACCTTCCAGGCAGGTTTAGGGGGCTGATACCCTCAAGGGAAATTCTCAGAGACCAGGAAATTCCACAGTCTCACACATCCACTCCTGAGGGGGTCGACATGCCATGGGCAATTATCAAGGCCCCACATTGGGCACCAAGGCTGTTACAGAACCCCAGCTTACGCTGCTCTGGAACAAGAGGCGTGACTCCCAATATAAGAGTTTGGTGAAAGGAAAAGGGATTGTTTATTTAAAAGTTATACAGATTTAGAATAATGGTGGAATTCTGCCTTTAAGTCCCACTCCCTTTCAAAATACACAATCCTGCCTTCCTTTGCCAAACCAGGCCAGTTGCAGAATACACCAGTCAGAGGAACTGCCTTTCAGGAAAACAGGAGTCCATGACTCAGCATTCCCGGTCACAGTTCAGCATCCCAGGCATCTCCCATTGGTCCGTGCTTGGCTGGGCAGGTCCCCGCAATTTCCAGCTCCATCAGCTGTGCTGCCGTGTCTCCCAGGCAGATTTCCTAGGAGGTCTCCTCTTTCTTCCTCCAGCTCGTAATCCAAAACTGCATGGCACCTCCTTGTACACCATGGCTTACATAGGCTCATGGGGAGCTGGTGGGGACCCTGCTATACCCTCTCAAACCACATGGCTATCCCATCATGGCTGGCCACCCTAATTTTAAATGCTGACCCAGGGCTTCCTATGTGACCTCATATTCAGCACCATACATCCTAAAGGTCACATAGACCTTTACCTGGGTGGCAGCACAGCTTCCCTTCAGGAAGGACACAGCTATCGCCTTGCCATTGTTATAAAAATATCAAGCCATATCATCTGCTTCTCCCCTTCCCTCAACCATGGGCTGTGAGGGACAAGGTTCTGTATCAGGGTCCTTTTGCTTTGCACCCCATTTCACACTGAGGATGACCTTGGAGAGAGGAATATTTTATTATACCAGTAAGGAGGCACATGCCACAAACAACCTTGCCCCTCCCCTTCCCCGGCCACCCCTGCGGGTGCGGCAGCAGCTTGCTCCAGGAGTCGGATCCGGCACGGCCTCCAGGGCTGGAGGTGCTTCTCTCCACGTGGCTCCCATTTCAGGACTATCTGCGACTTGGCCCACCTCCCACACTGCACAGTTCCTAAGATACCCAACGTATGTCATCCGAGACAGCCGTGAAGCTGTATATTCTTCTTGTGTCTGGAAAAGGGTGGAGAAGCCACCCTCAGGCAGAAATTGGAGGGAAACATGGGGACCTATGAATGTAGAAGACAAAGGGGAGTTTATGTGTAGTGCGTTGTCTGTGGCAGTATCTAGCCTTACCCCTATATAATTACAGTCCAATTGTCAACATTGACATTTGCATTTGAATGAAATCCACAGTGCAATCTTCTGTCTTTGAAAGGAATTTAAAAAAGTAGAATGGCAATTTGGTTCTGGATTTTTTACATCACCTTGGATGACCAGAAGCCTAATGTAAGGAGAGTTCTGAACAGAGTAGCACTTTCACAGGTTGCCTCATTAAGGAATGGAATGAAAGGAAATTTAGCACTTAAGATGTGCATTTGAGTGCAGATATGATCACAGCCTGGGTAATGCGCTGATGACAAACGACGCCGTTAACCGAACACCTAAATGGGACCATTGGACGAGGGGAGCAAAGCTCCAACCCTGGTGCCAGGGCCGCCGAAACCGAGCTCTTAACAACCGGATGCCCTGGAACGGAGAGATCCAGACACAGAGAATTCTAGTTCCCAATACACAAATCAGTCATAACATCTGATTTTTTTTAAAAGTCTATTTGGTGTCGACATAAATGTCCAGCCTGTACAGAATTTTTTTTAATCCTCACCTGTTTTTATTGCTCTTAGAGAGGAAGGAAGAGAGGAAGGGAGAGAAACCTTGTTCTAGAAGGAAGCAATGATTGGTTGCCTCTTGTACTCACTCAGACCTGGAACCGAAATTGCAACCTAGGTACGTGCCCTGACTGGGAATCAAACACGCAACCTTTTGGATACGAGATGACTCCCAACCAACTCAGCCACACAGGCCAGGGAAAAACCTGAATTTATATGAGTTTATTTGAGGCAAAAATGATGGTAATTGCCAGGGATTGAGAAAACGCTCCAGAGAATGGCAGTTTTGAGGCTTGTTTTGTATGTTGGACTCGAAGGAGGAAGTGTGAGGAGGGTTACATGAAACCCACTGGGGGCAGATCAAGGGGGCAGGAGAAACAACATTGGGGGAAATCTCTGGGATTGGATAAAATATTACACAAAGAGACACATGCTTCTCTTACGTCCGTCAGTACCAGATAGTTAATCGACACTTACGCGATGGCGTGCGGGGAACAGGATAACAGGAAGGGGTGCTGTGGGCGGGAGCACCGGTGGGCCGGTGGCGTCCTGAGTGGCCTGGAAAAGGCGGCTGCTCTGACATGTCAAAGTTATGGTATCTTAGATGTGAAAGGACAACAGACAGGCTCGCTCAAGGCAGAGACAGGCCTTCGGTAAGCCAGCGTTGGGCCTGGGATGTGACCACACACCACGACCTGCCTGCAGGTAGGAATTCTTATGTTCAAAGAATCCTATGGGGTTACTTTTGGTCTCTGAATTTGTAGGGCCCCCCACCATGCTGACCTGCCCTGAGCTTGTCAGGTTTACCATGTGGCCCCTTTTTCGTCCATGTTGGGAGGCGTTTAAAACAGGGCTGCGCTAGACAAGAATAATGAATCAACAAAACTTACTAATATTACAGCCTTTTCTTCGTCCTTTTCCCTTCTCTATTCCATGACGAACCAGGTGCCTGCAACTCTGGCCACCTCTCAGTGACAAGAACTTGCCCACAAAAAGGGTCCAATATTAATCCTTTATACCTTTCTTCATATGGATTTAAGTCAATGTGTTATTTCTCTAAGAGGTTTTCTCTTTAAGCCTTACTTTAACTTGTAGGATGTTAAAGGGGAAAAAGTATAGCTGGCACATTTTGGGGTGCCCTAAATCTTTACCTTAAAAATTCAGTTTTATGTTGTTCTTTTAAAGTCCCCAATTATTTTACAGGGTGATAGCAGCGTCTGGACTCAGCCTATATGGACATATGTATTCATCCACTCACCCCAATGAAACCATAAAAAAAACTGCTTTTTTAAAAGAAGGAACACAGAAGAAGCCTGGGAAATCTGAGATGTATAACAATAAATTGGTATGTAAGAAAACTGAAACTAAACAGTCAACAGCGGAGTTTGGACCTGTCCGTCAGCCTCTGTGCCTAAGGAGGTGGTAGTTGGGGGAGGGGGTGCCTGCTGGCACCGTGTCTTCCCCCTCATCACCTGTAGCCTCAGCGCGTCCCATGACCGTCCCAGGATACGCCGGGTCAATGTGGTCAAGTCGGAAACAGACCAACTCTCGGAAGGGAGGGGCCGTCTTTTCCCTTTCTCAGTGATCTCAGCTCCAGTAACCCCTTCAGTAAGATCTTGTCATGCCTTAAAACACTCATAAATTAAGACTCACAAATAAGTCCAAAACCTTGTTTCATTAAATTGGTTTGGTCTTTTTGCTCACCAATGGTTTTTAAAAAAAATGTCAAAAGAATCATCAGAGACTCACTTTCCATACTGGCTCTCTTAGGACTGAAGGAGTACTAAATCAGTAAAGGGACATTAACAGGAAGAAAGGGGGGAAAAACAACCTAGAGATCATGAACAGTAATCATAATTTAACCCCGGTGCCAGGCAGTTTACAAAATGCTTCCATGCTCTAGTGTTTCAGCTGCTGAATTTGGTCAAGAGATTGTACTCACAGTTACAGGAATGTAATTGACCATTTTTAAGTCCCATCTGAATGTTGCTGAATTTAATTCACTAACGATACTGTTCTTCAAAAACACATGACCCACACTTCTTGGCTTCCTTCACTCACAGAAGAAAGATTTAGTCACCGCCCCATGTCACAACAAGGGTGACTCAGAGCAAGGAGGGAACCTGAGGCTTCCTTATATATCCAGAGACTCAGCCTGCCAGGAGCCCAGGCACCTGCATCTCAAGAGGACCAGCGAGGTCAGAGAGAGGCACAGAGCTCCTTCCCTAGCACAGAGGACAGATCGCAGGCAGCCCAGCGAGTCCACAGCAGCGCCCAGGTCCCAATTCATCTGTAAAAAGATAACAGGTGACTGAGTTTGTCATTTGTTTCTTCATTGTTCTTGTCAGTCTCCAAACTGTCTTTGATTTTCTTCACTCTTACAAAATGGGAAGGGGAGGGTCTTTGCCGGGTCAACAGGCTGCCCACTGCAGGGCACCTCAGAGGCGTCCGTAGTGGCCCAAACGCAAAAGGCTCAGCCAGAATTCAGGCCTCTTACAGCAGTCGGATATGAGTAATATTTATAAGTAACAAAACTTTTCTGGTGGAGCCATAAAAAAATAAACTCTCGTCAGTATGTCATTACCAAGGAATCGATGACTGAGTTTCCAGAAAAGTGGTTCTGGGGGCTGTGACGTTCAGATCCCCAAAACGAGGAAGCCCTAGGCCAGCGGTTCTCAGCTGGGGGTGGACTTGGCCCCACAGGACACTTGGCAATGTCTGGAGTCACTTTTGGCTGCCACAGCTGGGGAGAAAGTGACACTGGCATCTAACGAGTGGAGGCCAAGGGTGCTGCTAGACATCCTGCGATAGACAGCACCAATAATTTCCCAGCCGCAATATGGGAAGTGCTGAGGCTGAGAAACCGATGCCTAGAGACCGGCAGTGCATCCAGCCTGCAGCCCCTCACAAGGTGAAAACCACTGATGCGGCCATCGCGATGCAGCTCTTCCTGGGTAAAAGGCATTTAGCCACTTTATTTTATCAGGCAGTCTCCAAGGTCGCTATTTTCTCTCTTTTACAGATAGGAAACTAGAAGCTAAGATATGACAAGTAATTTGCCCAGTGACCCTCTGATGATAGAGGAACTGGGACTGGACCTCTGCTGCCTGATTCTGAGGCCTGAACTCCTAACCCTGCTCTACACTGTGTGTGTGAGTGTGCGCATGTGTGTGTGTGCGTGTGGTCTCAGGCTTTGGGCCCAGATTTTTACTAGCAAAGTGGCTAGAGTTTATTTTGGTTTAAGAAAATTTCTATGGCCAGTTCATCAGAGGCTGTGTGTTGAATCCTGCACTCGTCTCCAGCACCGCGGCCTTGAGGCTGCAGATCTGCTCTCCTATACTTCGTTCTCAACCCAAGCAACTAAGGTCAGGGCCCTGAGTCTATGAATTGCTGGGATTAGGGAGCCATGGGGAGGTGACCACAGGGACAGAGTACGGTGGAGGCAGCCCTGTTGGTTGCTATTACTCATTTACTTCTCAGTGATCAATGAACCAATGGGCCATCATCCGGCTTCTGTGTACACACTCATGTTCCCAATTACTCCGACCGAGGGCAGCTGCTCAGAGGTGGCATCATAGCTAAAATACTATTAGAGGTCAAAGGTATGTATTGGTTTGTGGCTGACTTGGTCCAATGACCTAGAGGAAAGTGAACCTTAGGGACTGAGGAAGAACCAGTATTTTAGAACAATAATATTTGAGGGAAGAACATGTTTTGCAAAACTGCAGGTCAAGGTTGGCAGTCCCTTGGCTTCAGGCTTCAGGCTTCAGGCTTCAGGATAGGACACCTGCATCTGAAATGACTGTTAGCCCAGAGGTAAAACTCATGAACACACCACAATTTACTGTGAGTCCATCCTTAACAACTAAACAGCTCCTCTCTGTTAGCTTGTGAGCAGGTAAAAAATGGGTTTGGCTAGAGGAGTAGATTGACAGGGAGATAGGAGAGGAAGGGAAGGGAAGGGAAGGGAAGGGAAGAAGGGAAGGGAAGGGGAA